>JBBPTO010001855.1:0-13254 GCA_038094155.1 Pulveroboletus cf. aberrans
TCTGATGATTCCATATCTGAAGGTCTACTCATTTTCACATTCTTACATTCACCCAGAGATGGTCAATTTCCAGACTCTGAGGCTTGTTTATTCAGCCAAGCTCCAATGGGTTGAGACCAAGTGGATGTCAATGAACAGAGCAGGGATCAATAGCTGGGCTTACAATGGGGAACCTCTGGCAGACATTTATGAAGGTGCATGTTGGGCATTTCTGGTTAGATCTTATTGTGAAACTCATTATATATGAGCTCACTGGTTTGGGTTTGAGGTAATCCAAAGAAATCATTGTCATCCCAGTCATATTCTCCTCCTCCTTTCATCTCTTCATTCTAACATGGAGGTAGAAGATGGTGACTGGAGAATGACTGGATAAGATGAAGAAATCTCTTCACAGGAGATGATGCTAGTTATCATGGACCACTGCCTTTGCCTTCATCGGCAGTCTCTTCTCTCTCTCTTTCAAGGGTCTCATGGCCATCCAAAGATATTTGATCTATGGTACTGATGAAGAATGTCAGCTGATCTACCAAGGTTGTGCAGATGTGGCCCTGGAAAAACATTCTTGGAAGAGATTATAGAAGATTACAGCAAATAAGAGCTGCGATTGTTGCAGAAGAAAAATGTAGATGTCTCAGAATGGTTTAATGACAATTCTCCCTTTTGCACAGACATTCCTTCTTTTTGGCCTCTCCCCTCATGCTTATTTTCTTTTGCTTATTCCTTCAACTTTGACAAGCCCTTCAGATGTTTTCTTAAACTATCAATTTACTTCCCCCAAATCTTTTCTACTCCTTATGTCACTTGTTCAGTTCAAAATGTCTTGATTCAATCTGGGATTCTCTCTGATGATGTATTTTCAAACCTGCATTTCTTTGCAGAGACATACTATACAAAATTTGAAGCAATATTATCGAGACTGATGCCAAAATGGTATTTTATTACAAAAACATCTAGTCCCATGAATCAAACAAGATACAAAGAACTCAGAACAAAGGAATGGAAAATGAGAAGAGATCAAAAACTGATGTGGAAAAGAAGGAGAAAGACTCAGAGAAGGCAAGGTTTAACCTCAGAGGAACAATTTGTTGCAGAAGTAAAAGAGCACCTGCTCTCTCCACATGATGCAACTCGGAAACCTAAAACACCGGATCTAACTGAAAATAAACCACATATGGATACAGTGGATCAATTCAGAGAACCAGGAAGATCAGATAACAATGATTGAAGATCTAATGATGGAAGACCATACTTTCAGGCTATTTTTTATCATTGCATGTTTGATGACATCTTTGATCAGCATTTTACTAACATTGTTCTTAGCTGAAATTAAAATGGCATAACTTCCCACTGATCCTACAACTCTTCGAACTGATCAAACACTTTTGGGTCATATTTCTGTTCTAACTTGTCACAATAACTCTCCAGAATGGAGAGAAAGGATGACAAACTTTCTGAAGGCTTACAACCTTTGGGGACTTGCTGATGGAACATGCACTTGTGTCAGCACTGTTGCAGCAAGCAGGGCAAACTGGTGTTCGCACAATGACAGAGTCTATGAAAACCTTTGCATGTCTGTAGACACCAACATTGCTGCAAGACTTTCAACCTAAAATATACACTATATCATTGGTGGCATGGAGCAGATGCCAATGACATCACTAACTCCAAGATCTATCATGCTTGACCACTCTTCAGAATCTCTATCAAGCATCAGGAATCTCAGCACAGTTTAGCCTTCAAACTGACCTTGACAATGTCAAAATCAGAACAGACAGTGTCAAACAATTCACAAAGGACATGAATTGTATCTGAACTCCCTTCAACAAGCTTGAGCTCACAGGAGACAATCAAGCTGAATCTGCTTGAGCCATGCATTTCATGGTTAGACCACCAAAATACCTCAATCACCTTGTGTAAAATCTGACACAATCTACAACTATTGTAAATCTAGCTCAACATCACATCCATAATGCTGTCCTTGCAGAGATTAATCTCAGAAAAGCACAAGGTACACAGGGTCCTTCAAAGAACATGTCAAGGATGTTGCAGAAGCATCAGATGCAACTGCAAATAGAACAAATCCTTTCAAGAGAGGGCCATCTCAGCAAAACTAAGTGGCAGTCTCAAACCATGGGACAAAGCTCCAGTGAGCACACCCAAAGTAAAAGTGGGCCACAAGCCCAAAAGAAAGGATTTAAACATGCATCTCAACATCAAGAGAAGAAGCAACGGAGGTGCTTCAGTTATCAAAATCAACAGAAGAAAACTGGCAAAGGACAAGGATGTGGTATGAAGATGGTAGAAGGATTTGTTGAAATGATAGAAGAAGCAGAGTTTGAAGAAGATGCTGAACAGGACAAAGACACCGGAATGAATATAACTGGTGCACCATCTACACTCATTCAACCAGTGGCATCCCCCAATCCATCAATTATCTGCCTTCCAGAAGAGCCTATGCTCATCAGTAGGCCCTTTCTCATTGCAAAGTGTACTTTCTCATTCTAACCTGCTTTATTTTGGAGACAACCTGCCAGAAGGTAGAGATTCTTCTAATCAAATAGAAGGAGGGGAACAAGTACCTCTAGTATGCAAAAGGAGAAAAGATAAAAAAGGAAGAAGAAAGAAGATTCTATTTTAAGGAGGTTTAACACATCAAACAGAAAATATAACATGGGAAGATCAACCTCATTGGTATGCAGATCATCATAAACTCTATGGTTCCTTTGGCTATGGTTATTAGCATCCAAACTGGGATACCCCTGGATATTACCTGAGCAAGGATCATTATGATCTAGACATAGAAGATCCAATGGATTACAATGTAAACCTTGAAGGGCAATTGACTTATAGTGACTGTTATACTGTGAGAGACAAGAACATGGAAACAAATGGCCTAGCCACATCTTTCCCAATGCAAAATGTATCTACAATCACAGACTTTCAAGCACAATATCACTGGCATGTTAGCAGTGGATGTTCTGATCATCTTTCACCATATATAGATAACTTTTCCCACATAGGCAATAGAACTTGGTATGCCAAAACTGCTGACAATTCACCTTTGATCAGGTATGGACCTGGTAAGGTTATCATTCAACAAGATGGTAAACCTCTGGTCACCCTAGAAAAAGTCTGGTATACTTCAAAAGCAAAAGAGCATCTACTTTCACTTTCAACTCTCACTCTGCATGGCTTCAGATGTGAGATTGAAGAAAAAGAATCCAAAATTTGGGACAAGTGTGGTAGACTTCTGATACAGGCATCTGCTTTATCATCACAGTCTAAGTTACATTGGTTTTGGTTGTCTCAGATCACACCAATGAACCATCAGGCATCCACACTACAAGAGACTTCTTCATATGAAATATGGCACCACTGCTTTGGATACACAAGTGACAATGCCTTGAGACATGGAGTCAAAAATCTCACTGGCCTATCTCAATGTGCCATTTCCATGTCTCATCCTCCTTGTAAAGGATGTGCTATGGGCAAATTGTCCAACAGATCCTTTTCAAACTCTTCAAAAAGAGTAACACAGACACTTGAACTGGTACACACAGATCTAATGGGTCCTTATCCAGTGGAACCAAGATCAACAGCACATTATGTTCTTACTTTTATAGATGATCACTCTGGTTTTGCACTTGTTGCATTTATCAGAGACAAAGCTGCTGCTGCACAACACTTTCAAAATATGGTTTCTTGGGCTGAAACCTTTACTGGTCAATAGCTCACCTCTGTCCATTCAGACCAAGGAGGAGAATTCATGGGCAAACTTCATGTGTTCTTCACTTCCAGGGGTATCACTCATTAAATAACAGTACCCCATACTCCTCAACAAAATGGTTAAGCAGAAAGATTTAACAGAACCATAATGGAAAAATCAGAAGCTATGTGACATCAAGCATGCTTACCAAAAGATTTTGGCAAGATGCAGTAGAAACAGCAACCTTCATCTATAACAGACAACCAATGCATCATCACAACTAGAAGACCCCTATTGAAATCTTCAAAAGCAGAACAAACCAGATGTCTCTTACTTCTGAGTATTTGATTGTAAAGCATTTGTATACATCACTCCAGAACAAAGAAGAGACAAACTCACCACAAAAGCTGAATAAATGACCTTTGTAAGTTATATATCAAACATCAAAGGCTGGAGATTTTGGTCAACAACCAGGAGAAGAGTCATTGACTCTATACAAGCCATTTTTTATGAATCAGTGTTCCCTGATTGTCTCAAAGGCCAAGAAGATGGACCAATTCCAATTCCAGTAGAGGCTGAAGAAATGACCACTGTTATTGATCAAGAAGATCAAGAATCTTAAGAAATACCAGTACAACCTCCAGATCTAGTAGTACCACTATCAATACTAAGAGCAAATTTGAATCCCAATCGACTACAAGCACCACTAGAAGGCAGTACTAGTGACGATGAAGACTTCTCAGGAGATCATCCAGACACATCTTCCACTTTCTCAACAACATCATCAATTCCCTCTACAGTCTCCACTCCAAAGAAGATAAAACCACCACCTTCATATCACTCTGTACCTCCCTCTCCTTTCAGACAAGAAGGAAATAACCACCATCAAGAGAAGATGTAGACAGATACAAAGTGAAACAAAAATTACTTCCACAACAAAAAGTAACTGAATCAGAGGAATCTGATTCTATAAGGAAAAGAGACTGGATGCCACCAAGGAAAACTGAAGATGAATCTCTTGTGAGATTCAGAGCATGTCCTCATCTATATCATTCCATCAGAAAAGAGTGTAAACAAACCTTCAGACCTCCTCGAGAATCTGTTCAAAGATCTACAAGGATAGCGCAAAGAAGAGTCCAACCAGACTCTGCACTCTGAGATCTCACTCCTATAGAGATAGAATGACAGGGAATTAGAGCTTCACTGCAAACCCCTATTCAAGCAGATGTACAAATTCAGGAGGAGCAAGTTCAAGAAGAACAAGCTCATGATGAAGAAATGGAAGAATCAACCAATCAAGAAGGTCTAGATCAATGTCTTGCTTAGTTGCTGAATATTCAGTCAAACAAGTATCAAACTTCAGACAAGACAGACAAGTCGTGTCACAGGTTGGAAAAATGGACTGTTGGCAGTGGCGGTAACAGGATCTGCTGATTTGAAAGTTCCAATATACTACAAAGATGTCACCAAGCTACCACAAGAACAACAGGAAGCATGGCAGACTGCATGTGAAGATGAAATGAAATCTCTACATGAAAGGAAAGTCTGAAAGCTTGTAAATTTTCCCAGGGATTGTCAACCAGTGAAAGAGAGATGGGTTTTGCTATCAGAACAGGCAACCATGTCAAAGCAAGATACAATGCCAAAAGCTTCACACAAATCTTCACTGTGGACTATGAAGACACATTTTCACCTGTCACTCAATTTGAGACAGTCAGATTCCTTCTAGTTCTAGCAGCACTCCATGATTGGGAAATATCAGCACTAGATGTCAAAACAGCATTTCTGTATGGATATCTTGATGAAGAGATTTACATGACACAACCAGAAGGCTTTATAGATCTCAGGAATCTCTCAAAAGTCTGTCTGTTAAAGAAAGCCACATATGGACTAAAAGAAGCTGCACTCCAATGGAACAATGCACTCCATGTTTCTCTTATCAAATTCAGCTATCAAAGGCTATATGCTGATACCGGAGTTTACATAAAGAAGAAAGGAAAGATCTTCATCATCATTGTGATATACATTAATGATGCACTTTTGATGGGTAGTAATAAAACGCTAGTCCTCGAAGAAAAGGAATGTTTCATGAAGAGGTGGGAATGCAAAGATCTTGAAGATGCAAAGGAATATCTATCCTTGAGGATAACAAGAGATCAAATTAAGCAAACTCTTGTCCTTCACCAAATAACCTATGCTAAAAAGGTCATCAAATGCTTTGATCAAGAGAACTGTAAAACAGTTACAACACCTTTACCCTCTGGATATAACCCTATGCAAACAGCACAGGAAAAACCTGATTCTGAAATTCAAAGCCTCTTTCAATCTGTTATAGGCTTCCTTCTTCTCCTAATGCTCAGAACAAGGCCAGACATTGCATCTGCAGTGATCAAGATGTCACAGTTCTCTGCAAATCCAACAGAAGAACATTTGCAGAAGGCGATCTGAATAGTTCACTATGTTTCTTCAACAAAGAATCTGTACATCAAATACTCTGCAAATTGTTTTCAAAATGGTCTTATCACATACTCTGACACAGATTGGGCTGGAGATGTAGAAACATCGAGATCCACCACTGGATATACTATATTTCTTGTGAATGAAATGATCTCATGGCTTTCAAGGTGACAAAAATGTGTTAGACTCTTGGCCACTGAAGCAGAATACTGTGAAATGGCAGAAGTGGTAAAGCAAATAGTGTGGATGAGAATCCTATTTGAAGAACTAGGCTTTCCACTCAAATCAATTCCTCTGTGTGTGGACAATCAAGATGCTATGTTTTTGGCATCAAACCCTGAGCAGGAAGGTTGCACAAAACATGTAAGAAAGGATGATCATTACATCCAAGAAGCCATCAAGTTCAAAGAAGTTGAACTATTCTATGTTGAAACCACAAAACAGTTAGCAGATATCTTCACCAAGAATCTGGGAAATGTCAAGTTTCAAGAAAACATAAAGGCTTTGAAACTCATTCCATATCCTTCAAGTATGTAACATTCTAGTGAGAAGGAGTGTTGAGATTCTGTGAATGAAACATTGGGTCTTCTGCTCTGTTAATACAGGCAGACCATAGTGGTAATAGACTATTCATGTTACTAAAGAATATGGGTTGAGACACTAGGTGTGACCCATAAATGAGTCACACTTAATGGAAGATTAATTAAAAGTGTAATTTTATTACACTTAGGATCAACCACATGACAATATGGATGCAGTCTTTATAACTCAGCTATGATGTCATCAGTCTCGAGCTCTTAGCTCCACAACTGCTGTGTTGGGTCAATCCAGACTCAACTTCACCTGTTTGAAATAAGTGGAGCAGCATGACAGATTCTATGATATCATTCTGACATCATTGACCTTCTCCTAGCTACATCGCACACAAGTACATACAGGTTCCTGGATGTGATAAGCATCATGATGTAATTAATAACAAGATTTGTTTCTCCTTGATATCAAGCTTTTAAGAAGCTCACAAGGATTGATCTTATCAATCTTGACCAATCCAAACTTGGTCACAATAACTTTAGTCTCTATCTTTGTGTGCATCAACTCACCTCTCTCTTCTCTGCCTGATACAGCAGTATTCTATTTCACTAGAAAGATGTAAATCAGAAAAACTAGAAACAACTTGAGAAAGGGATTAATGATAATTCTGTTTTACTGGACAAATGTAATTGAGTACTTGAAAGCTTAAATGTCAGATTTCTTCAACAGAGAAGTAGGAAACAACTATTGTACTGTACTTCTGGATTTGACTGATATAATGAAAGTCTGAGAAAATAAGAATGTGGTGATCACATAGGTTCACTAATTGATTGAAATGATAATTCTCTGGCAAGAGTTATAATGATGAATTACAGGTATACTGAGTTGACTTACCATGCTAACCACTGACTCACCGAAATGATTTGCATACAAGCTGCTGTGAGCAACTGGCTGTCTGGACCAGTACTATATTGAAAGTGAAATGCCATCTGATTAATTAAATAAATAATCTGCTGATTGTACTGGAAAACTATAAGCACTGGATGACTGAACAACTGGCTGACTAATTTTAATGAAACATTATTGGAAATCTGGCATTGCTAAATAACTTTTCTTCTGGCTCACAAAACATCTTGAATGTATAAACATCTAAATACATGTAATAATGAAAAATCTGGAGGGTCTAGTTTTTCTCAAAATTCTAGTCCCCTGAAAAGCTGTGTCACTGACTATAATGTACCATCTAAATTAATCATATAGTGGATTGCTGACCACTTCCTGGGCTGAATGACTGCACATCTGCATAGATATGTAAACAACTGAACCTTCTGATTTCACAAAAGCCACTAATATTCTGAACAAATAAAGAGTTGACATATTTATTTTACTGGCTCCAGTCAAATCAGAGACATCCAGCAACTTCAGAACTTTTTCAGTTTTGCTGATGTACTTGCCTGCATCATGGTAATTGGCAATACTCTCCTGATGGTGCTGATCATTGAATGTGGGGACAGGCAATGCCTCCAAACGAAGCATGATGCTTACTAAGCAATGTACAGTGAAAGAGAACAGGTCTGAATGGCAGTTGCAATATCAACACCATTTAAGGCTATCAAATGAGAAATAAGTATTGTAAGCTATGTATAGTGGTAATAAGATGCATATTAAAAGCCCAGATATATTAGAAGTAAGGATATCAGAAATACCAAGTGATATCTTAGCAGTTGTGAAAATCAATTATCTTTGCTGGTTGAGTCTTCATGTTGTGCTTGCAATGACTCGCTGGTCACTGCCAGGCCATGGAGGTGACGTTTAATGGCATCCTGAAGAACTTTTACCTTCCCTTCCTTGGACTTTGAAAGATCCTTGGCTGTGGGAACAAAATGATCATATTGCCAATGCCAGCGTATCTGAAGGTTGATTTCTGGGACCCACAGTCCTGGAACATCATGGATGTTG
Source organism: Pulveroboletus cf. aberrans (assembly GCA_038094155.1). Classification (NCBI taxonomy): domain Eukaryota; kingdom Fungi; phylum Basidiomycota; class Agaricomycetes; order Boletales; family Boletaceae; genus Pulveroboletus; species Pulveroboletus cf. aberrans. The sequence goes on from JBBPTO010001855.1 coordinate 8,654, forward strand.
GTAACAACCCTTGTATTTGTTAATTTTGTGTGAGCAGCCTCCTTGCGTTCCTTCCAACTAGCATCAACTATCTTGTTCCTCTGCACAAGTGCTTTGTCATACTCGACCTGTGCCTTTCAGCACAGCCACTCATCCCCATGGGAATCAATTGCGCAAGCTCATGAGCATAGGTTCTTGCACGAGTCAGGGCCTAGGGAATTGCTGATGTAGGTACCCATGTTATTTTTCTTGTACATGAAGCGGGAGTTGAAGTGGGCCAGTGACATGTTAGGGGCATGTCGTAGTGATGTTCGCACAGTGCTGAGTGCACCCTCATTGTCATCATTGGTCATCTTCATGTATGCAAGCTTTTTCTGTGCTGGGGTGGCAAGATCAATAGTAGTACCAGGCACAAATTCACTGCAAAATTGAATCCAAGAGTCAAGAGCACCCTCCAAGAATTCTTTGAGGAGCATTCAGAGATGGGGGTAGGTTTTCTCATCTTGCATGATGCATTGAATTGCATAGACAGCCTCAGGTCGCTCGAAAGGTTGGCCGTCCAGAGCAGCAGTTTCATGAGATGCAGTTGGCAAAAGAATGAGATCAGATGTCAAGATCAACTTCTCCAGGTGTGAAATGAGTCATGCAGTATGGTCCACTTGCGCTTGCTCCAATAGTGCCTCTTATAAGTATCCACTCCTCTTTTTTGATCTGCAAGGTCCTTTCGAAGCTTTCCGACTGGGTTTCTTGCAGAAGACTCCGAGTTAGGGGCAGGTGGGGTATTCTCCTCACTTCGAGAGGCATTGACATGAGCTAGAAGGGCTTTCTGCTTTTTTGAATGCCTTTTTGATGACTTCCAGCGGTAGCTCTTGGTCCGATAACTCTGCATTGGAGAGCAATGCTTCAGCAGACACATCAAGACACGTTGATGTGGTGCATTTAACGGCTTAGTCAGCAGGCTGTAAGTGTGCCGAATATTCCCCCATTCTACAATGATTCGGATGATGTGGGTGCAGGTTATTTTATCAGGATCTGTGGTTTTTGATGTTCTACATGTAACGTTGGTTGTGAAAATGAGGAATTGCAACATATGGATATCTTTCCTGAGTGCACAGCTACATGTGTCATGCATTCATGAAAACTGTGACCTACATTACAACAAGAGGAATATTTTATTACAATGTCTCGCTACATGTTTCTCAGTATTCATGGATTGTGAATGTGGAAATGTGGTGGACATCTCTCTCCCCTATGGCGTGTGCATGGGCAGAGTTCAAATTTGGCAGGACGTTGCCCATCCCCATTGAATGTGCCAATCTAGGGGGAGTGTTAAGGCAATGTGTGAATTGTTATTGTGGGCCATACTTATCTGTATTACAGTCATTGACAATACTTTCTCAATGACACTGATCATCAGACATGCCAGTCTGAGGGGGGCATTAATACAATACATAAATTGTTGCAGTGGGCCATACTTGTCTGAATGGCATTCATTGGCAATGCTCTCTCAATGGTGTTGATTATTGAAAGTGCAAATTTAGGGGGAGTGTCAATACAACATGTAAATTGTTGATGTGGCCCATACTTGCCTGCATCATGGTCATTGGCAATACTCTCCCAATAGCACTGATCATTGAATGCACAAGTCTGATAGGAGATCTTGAAGTTCCATCTCATGTGTCTTGTGAGTCTTAAAGTGCTTAATAGATCAACAAGAGTGTAGAATTACCAATATGATAGAATTCTGAATATATTACATGTTCAACTCCAACCATGCTCATTAGACTGGGTTTATGTCATTCATATATGACTCTGCATTTTGCAGTTTTTTTGCTGCATTTATAAGTTTGTTATACTGTGACTGTTAGTCCTAGACATTTTTGTTAATGCATTACACACTCTGAAATTCATAAGACAGGCAAGACATGGCTCCCAAATGAATTTGCCATCTTGTCAGTCTTAATCTGTGCAGCATGCTCAGCCACATGTGATGAGTTAAGTTAGCTTCATAAGTTGACATAAGTGCCATATGAGCTCATATAAGACATTTGTTAAATTTCTGATGTGATGAATCTCTCATGAGTATGGCTCACCATTGTATTTGGTAGGTCTTCTGATGAGACTTGTGCTTTTATTGAGAGTGCTTGAAGTTCAAGTCAGAAGACTCCTCTGAGAATTTGCTTGAAGAGCTTGAGTCAGAAGATTTTGAGCCTGATGTTATGACTACCTCAGTAGAGGATAGGTGTAGCTCCTAAAGAGGGTCTAGTGTGCTATGGATGAAGAAGAGTGGGGCAAGCCACTCTATGAGGATTCACAGGACATTCTGCTTGCTCTGTCTCAACAATCTAACATCATCAGGTGGCAAGAGGTTCATTAAACAGCATAGCCTCAAGAGCACTATGAAGTCTTAGAGAGCTTAGAAGGTTCCCAATGAGGGACTAGGGACAAGGAGTGGAGCAAAGACCCAGTGTACTGAGGTATACAAAGGGGAGGTCCAGCTTGGGAAATACAAGTACAGAATAATGAGGTTTGTATATGTGTACAGAGAGTTCATGGTGGGTGAGGATGGAGTTGCTGATAGAGCAAATGGAATCACATAGAATGTGATGGAAACAGATGGGAAGTCATGGTATCATAGTCAGCGATGAAAAGAAAAGAACATCCAAGTTGGGACTTATACCCATGCATATGTACAAGGCACATGACTGAGGAAAAAGGGGCTGATCATAACACCTGACAAGGATAGTTCACTTGGGTTTGAGCCAGAGTCACTTGAATCAGATGAAGGAGATTCATATTTACTCAAGGAGTTCAAACTATAGCTGGACTTGCTAGAGAAATGCCTTGGTTTGTGGCATTTACTAGTTCTTCCAAGGGCTTTCTCTAAATAGCTCATTGGGGCTAGTTTTTGAGCCAGCTTGAGCACTGGCTTGATTACCTTTCCAGGCAATCACCCTTTCTTAGCCTTCAATGCCTGGTCTATCATCTTTTTGATGAGACTATTTCCATCCATATAGACATTGCATTTCAAGAGCTTATGAGCCTTGTGATCTGTCAAATCTCCAAGGTCCTCCGACTTACTTCAGACCTGTTCCATCACAACTCCAAACTTTCTTCTACAAAGTACAACTCCTGACTCTGGAGTTATTCAGAGTTGGTTCCACACTCATTAATGTTCTTTTCCTCCTTCAGACCTCACATTTCCTATTCCGGACATTATGTCGGAGTTACATCGGAGTTCTTGTGCTCTGATCTCTGTCACTACTTAATCTGTCTGTGTTAAACTTATGCTGGGGAGGAGCAAGCACAACTCTGGAGGAACTCCAAAGGGGCTGGAGTTGTGAGGGTGTAGATGAGACTTGGCTTCACTGTATGTGGTGTGCCCTTACTTGAGTTCGGTGGTCTCAAGTTTATGAAGATAGAGACAGAGAAGTCAGAGATCAGAGGTCAGAGTTGAGTCTTCAAGACTCAAGAGGATTCAGATGGAAGTTAAGTTAATATTTGAACTGAAGTATGTACAGCATTGAAGGTACAGTATATATGTATACTATGGAGGTGCATTAGATTTGTAATGGAGTCATAAGGTATGAGTAAGAGTCAGAGGTTGGGATCCTATGAATCAGAGCTGTGCACCAGTAAACTATGAGCCAGCACTGTGCAAGCACAGCACAGCGAGAGAACAAAAGTGAGACTAGTACATATAGAGAACAATGGAAACATATGTAAGGTGAATGTAACTGGATACTAAGGTCAGATGGTAGGAAGAAGTGTAGTCAAAGAGAAACAGACTGGAGTTGTGACGGAGTTGATGACCAGAGGTGTGGAGTTAGACTTGTATGATTTCAGGATATGACAGTATCCCCCTCTTGAGACCAAACCCCTGAAGTCCCTTGAGAACAATGTGAAGTTAGTCAGCATCAGAGTCTGAATGTCCATATAAAAATTTGGCAGAGTCAAATCCTGGCTTGACCATGAACCATTATCATGTCTGGTATCAAAGACCTCAAAACCTGGCTCAATGTATGCCTCACAGAGTGTGAGAACAATGATGACACCTTATGGGAGGCCAAGGCTGCCAAGTGGAGGAGGCAGATCAAGGCAAAGAAAGAGGAGGAGGAGGCATGGCAGAAGGCAAAGGAGGAGGCTACTCAGAGAGTGGCCAAGGAGGAGTCCAGGAGAATGGTGAGTGCAGTGCACATGTCACATGGGTCAGCTGACTATGTGCAGGCAAAGCAGGTCTGGGCAGAGCAGAGCTCTGGTAAGGAGAAGAAGTAGGCCATGATGCTCAAGGACTGCCACCAGGTTGGGATCAGCAGGTTGGCATCATGTATGGCATGTCAGGAGGCTAAGGTGAAGTGTGAGCAGCTGGGGGAGGAGAAGATGGAGTGGAAGAGGTGAAGGAAGGCAGAGGGACTGGAGGGATCACACAAGAAGCAGTGGTTCAGTAAGGCATTGACAGAGGCCAGAGGGTCATTGGCAGAGGGCTTCAGAGCAATCACAGGAGGTGGTCACAAAGCTGTATCAGGGTGTCCGGATGCTGTGCAAGCACCTGGACAAACAAAATGGTTTGTTGGAGAGGTTGGTGGAGTTGAAGGTGGAGGAGATGTACAGAGTGTTGGAGG
>JBBPTO010001856.1:0-13244 GCA_038094155.1 Pulveroboletus cf. aberrans
TTCATTTATTTTACCTATGACTATTCTGATAGTATGTAGTACTGGGCACTACTGCCCCTACCATAGGTGAATTCAGTTGTGATTGCTCTTTGGGCATCTGGCTGAGTACTGGGCACTACTGCCCCTATCATAGATTTTGACACAGCTCCACCATGCTGCACATCCAGGAAGCAGTGGGAGCACCCACCTCCAACGTCCTCCGATACTCCATCCATCTCTGAACCTACAATGCTGACATCTTCTGGCTCCATGCCACTCTCATCCCTGACCACTGGCACTCTGAAAAGTGCTCCAAAGACAAGTCCATCATGGCGCACACTCAGGAAGCAGTGGAAGTACAAATCTCTGATTTTCTCTGGCACTTCCCAACATCATCTATGCTGATCTCCTCTGACCCTGTGCCATCACCACCTCCTGGCTCCATGCTATCGTCATTCTCTGGCTCTGCACTGACATCACCTCAACCAACTCCTTCAGCACCCACATGACTCTGATCTGTGTGAGTGGATGTGTCAAAATATAACACCTCCAATCTCCAGTCTCCCCTGAGGTCAACACACACCAAGCCCCTCAACTCTGCTCTGGAGCATCTCAGAGTTGATCATTCATCTATGTAAGGTCCTATTTTCTATCTTGGACCTAATACTTCCTATTCTAGACATTATGTCAGAGTTATATTGGAGTTTAACACTTACATCTCTGTCCCTATTTAGGTACTCAGCATTGTCCTTGCTCCCTCAGTTGTTCTGCCACACCACTGTGCAACAGCTGAGGTGAGCTTCTAGATACTTTTCTCTACTTTACCTTACTTATGTTTGTAGTCTGGGTCTCTCTACTAGGCAACATCATGGGTATGGCAGACCCATGTGGGTTGTGGGTATGGGTATTGGTGGGTATGGATATGGATATGGATATGACATACCCACACCCACACCCATACCCATGGCATGGGTTTTTCTTATTTCAAGCAAGGTAGTGTAGGTAATCTAACCTTCATTAATTCCAACAATTGGCTATGCTCTGCATTGCAAACCTTAAGTATTAATAGAAAATCTAGGTTTCAATCATAAAGACACCACGAAAAATTCACTATTATCCCAACCTCCCAGTCTTTTACCATGCAGACAGATCTACCCTCCACCACCACTCGCTGGGCTACAAAAGGAAAGTGCAGAGGAAAGTGCACATGGGACCTATGGTGAAGAATGGCGCACAACCATACAACAGGTTGAACCAGGCGAATACATCAACACTGGACTGGACCAAAGTGCCATGCATGGAAGCATAAGTGCGGAGGGTGAAGGCGAGGTCAGAGAAGTGTGCAGAGAAGCACAGAATGAGGTGAAAGACATGATGACGCTACGAAAAGCATCAATTGCAGGGGAGAGAGCAAGCGTGTTGGAGTGCGAGCAATCGACGTTGAGTGCTGAAGAAGACACTCAGTGAACCTCATGGGAGGATGATGACAGACCTTGAGAACCCCATGAGCATCCACCTCCACCATCCAACCAGCCCACGAACTGACCAGAAGAGCCCCGAAGCCTCAAGCTTCAGGGGGAGCAGGTTATATCTGCAAGCTTCGATGTTGGGGATACTGCAGACAAAGCGGACATGTCGAGAGCACCAGACCATGACAAGGACCCTACAAATCGACCTAAGGGACCACAGAACATGTCAGTTGGAAGTCAGGAGCACTGGGAGCAGAAAGACTCACCAGCAGAGACTCAAATCAAGGAGGACGATCCAGGTGATGAACCACACATACCAGAGGTGTAGCAATATACACTCAGTACACATGGAGTCATAACTGATATATTGCACACCTGTAGCAATATACACTACAGAGTGTAAGTATGAGCTAGATGAGGGATTGGAAATGGTCCTCACCTCAGTATGCATGGAGTTGTAACTGAGGTGCAGCGACGCATTGAAATGTAGTTAACTACAATGTTACATAATCCGGATAGACCCGAACCTGTTTGTACCATAGAGGATAATAGATGAAATACAACACTCCCCCTCAAACGGAAGGGTGTAGTCCGAGTTCCTGTGTGAAGTGTTTAGCTTTAATGCTCGGCAAGGCTTTTGTAAGAGTATCCGCCACCATGTCAGTGGTGGGACAGTAAAGAAAATGAATAGAACCTTCTTCGACTGTGAAACAAATAAAATGATAATGAATGTCAATATGTTTGGTATGTGCGTGATAACTTCCATCCTTCATCAATGCAATAGCGGCTTGATTGTCGCCATACAAAACTGTGGGTCATGGGAGTGGCCGAAACATCTCACCAATGAGACATCGGAGCCAAAGAGCTTCTTTAGCTGCATGCATAGCTGCGACATACTCAGATTCTGCTGTCGACAAGGTAACGAGTTCTTGCTTTTTCAAACCCCAGAGTATCGCTTCCCCATCGATGAGGAATGCGAAACCAGTAATAGCATGTCAGTGTTCCTGTGTAGCACCATCTGTATCAACATAGCTGACAAGGCCTTTCAACTGAGTCCCGAATGTCAGCACGAGAGACATCGTGCCGACCAGATACCAGTAGATGTGTTTCACACCTTCCCAGTGCTCCCAACCCGGATTGGCATTGAACTGAGACATGAAAGATGTTGCAAACGCAATGTTGGGACGAGTGCCAGTAGCAAGGTGGATCAAGGATCCAACGGCTTCACGATATGGAATGTTGAACATACGAGTGACCTCGCTAGTGGATTTTGGGGACTGAGCAGCAGACAGTTGGAGATGAGGATCGAGGGGAATCAAGACAGGTTTGGCATTGGCAAAGTTATACTTTGCGAGAATGGCACGGATATATGGTTCCTGGGAGAGAGAAATGGTGCGAGCGGCATGATCATGAGAGACCTTCATGCCCAGGAGCCAGTTAATCGGACCTAAGTCAGTAATCTGAAAGCACGTGCCAATCTCAGACTTGAACACCTTCACAAGAGCTGACAAGCTCCCCATCACTGTGCAATCATCAACATGCAATGCGAGAATAAGAATGTGCTCAGCGATGGTTGCCACAAACACTCCCCAATCAGCCTCCATCTGCAAGAACCCAAGTTCACCGAGAGTTCCCGACAAATGCTGGTACCACTTCAAGCCACCTTGTTTCAACCCATAGAGAGCGACACAGAGACGTGCAACAAGATCACGTCCTTGTTTATCGAAGCCAGGTGGGAGTTCCATGAAGATGACTTCGTCGTCGTCAAGTTTTCCATTGAGAAACGCACTGTGAAAGTTGAAAATGTCGACATCCCAGTCGTTCCACACTGCGATAGCTAAGATCAGACGAAGGAAGGCGACACAAGCAACAGGCACATAGGTATCATTGTAATCGACACCATATTGCTGAGTGAAACTGCGTGCAACCAAGCGTGCCTTGTACTTGTCGATCTCGCCAGACGCATTCTTCTTGATCTTAAAAACCCATTTGCAGCTTACAACATTGGTTCGTTCTGGGCGTTTGACCACATCCCATGTATGCGCGTTGTCAAGACTCTTCAGCTCTGCATTGATTGCATCCTCCCACTTGGGCCAGTCTGGGTGTGTCCGGGCTTCATCAACCATCATCAGTTCAAGGCCTTCAGCTTCGGCACTACCCGCAAGCATTGCATACACAGCATTCGCGTCATCCCACATTGATGAGGCTGTGATGTCTTCTTCTGCCCGGGCTTCCGCTCTCTCATGTTGTCCCTTCCCTCCATCAATGGCCTGAACACCACGAGGCAAGAGGGGATTCCCCCATCCATCATGGGTTCCAATGCCGCTCTGCAGCATACAAAGATATGGCGACTTGATACGCTGACGAGACGAGTGCCACAACTGCGCATCTGGTGAGCCTTCAAAGTCAGGGCCTGGATGATTGGGAGCAGGGGCAATAGGTGGTGAGACAGGAGGTAATGGTAACAGTGCAGGTGCGATCTCATGTTTGACATCGTTCACAGACACATCATTGACACAAGTCAAGGCAACCCCTCCATCCTGCTGGAAGGTCACATTGCGCTCAACGACAACAACATGGCGATCTGGTAAGTAAATTCAATGCACTGTGGAATCTGCGTCAAATCTGACCCAATGGCCTGCCTTAGTGCGGTTATCCAGCTTCGACCCAGTCCGGTCGAGAATCCAGCAGGCGGTGCCCCACACCGGCAAGTCCCCAAGGTATGGCTTTTTCCCATACAGCATCTCATATGGCGTTTTACCATTGAGTGCACGAGTAGCAGTCCAGTTCTTGACCCAAACAACATGCAAGAGAGCTTCACCCCAAAGCGTCTTCAGAAGGCTGCTAGCATGCAAGACTGTTCACATGTGCTCGACAAGAGTCCGGTTCAGCCGTTCAGCAACACCGTTATGCTCGGGCGTATCGTGAGTGGTGAGTTTTTGTTCTGTCCCGCACTGCTGTAAATAACAAGTAAACTTGTCAGACAGATACTCCCCCCCATGATCAGAGTGTAGTTGCTTGATCACTATCCCATGCTGTGTCTTCAACCACGAGGCAAAATCCTGGTAAGCTGAAAACATGTCTGATTTCACAAACATGAGGCTAACTCAAGTATAGCGTGTGTGATCGTCAGTGAACGAGCTGTAATAGCTCCATTTGCCAGGGGTTTGAATGGGAGATGGACCCCAGACATCGGTATGGACCTCATCACCAAGTTTTGCCATACGTGCAGGTTCATGAACATCGCTGATAGGTTTTTGAGTAGCTTTTCCATGCTCGCAGGATGTGCATTGCCCCATTGTTGCCCAGTCTGGATCCAATGTTACCCTGGTGACCATGCCTTTCACCAGCATGTCATGGATAGTTGCCATGCCAAGATGCGAAAAATGGGCATGAAGTTCCTCCATGGAAACATGGCTGTGTCCCTTGGCGACTGTGCTGGTGGGAATCAAGTAAGCAGTCTGTGTCTTGTACAGCCCATTAGAGACTGAAATGCATCCTAGAAGCCAGCGCTGGGGATCGAAGATCTGGCAAGAGTCACCATCAAAGACAGCACAGCAACCAGTGCTAGTAAGACGACTAATGGACACAAGCATGACACGCATACTCGGTGCATACAGAACGTCCTTCAAGAGGATCTGCGACTGAGACGTGCTGTTTGGCAAGAGGATTAGTAGGTCACCATGGCTGACCGCATTGAACGTGCCATTATCAGTGCTGCGAATAGGTTTGGGTGGGATGGACATGAAATTGACAAAGTGCTCACGAGAAGGGGACAGATGTTGCGAAGCACCACTGTCGTAAAGTTCAGGTATGCTTCCTGCATCCATGCGAGCCAGATGAGACAAGATGCTGATGTCTGGTTTGGCCATCCAGGCACAGTTTGGCTCATCGCTCGTAGTAGCATGGGCAGAAGAACTTGCCTTTGAGTCAGTTTTCGTGTCCTTGTCTTTCGACTTCTTCCTGCAAGACTTCCAGGTCTTCAGAGCTTGTCCAGCCTTTCTGCCACCTTCCTCCCAGCAGTCCACAGACTTGTGACCAGTCCAGCCACAGTTATGGCAAGTTCTGGGAAACCGCCTATGCTTTCCCTTTTGAGACATGTCAGCACTGAACGCTGCATCCTCCACTTTCCCCTTTGACTTAGAACCGTCCTGAAGGGTAAGTTACTCGTATTCTTCGATGACAATATCCATCAGGTCATCAGGGCTGATGGTCTGCTTATGTATGTGCATCGAAGCAGATAGAGTTGCCAAGCCAGGGTTGTACGAGCACAGGAGAGATGCATATATGATGTTGAAGAGGTCATCGTTGGATACAGGATGCCCAATCAAGGCCAGTTCTTCATGCAAAGTGATGACTTTGTCTATATGCATGCATGTGTCACCACCCTCCTTCAGTTTAAGTTCCCCGAGTTGACGCTGCAGTTCTGCGCTGATCACAATAGATCTGTTCTCAAAGAGAGTTTGAAGCATCTCGTAATACTCGTGAGCACTCAATTTGCAGATGAGTTGGGTGAATAGAGATTCAGGTAAGGCGTTCGTAATGAGATGACAGACTTTTGCATCTTTCTCAGTCCACACTGCTAGGGCATTGATGTAGGCTGTTGCTTCCTTCAACTCAGCCAGAGTTGTTGCTGTCCATCCAGGTGATTGTCAGAACCAGTTTCCATTTTACTATTTCACCTTATCACGTATCACATTAACATTCTATTAAGTTCTACACTGTTCCAGAAGATGACATCATGATGATATCATAGCTTGGTAATAGCCTCATGTCCTTTAGTATATAAGTAGTCATCTCACATGTACATAATCTCGTTCTTGATATATTTGTTCCCACCTTCCATAGTGTGCTCACTTTGAGTGCATCGGTTGGTGCATCTCACATTATATCAAGAACTACCACACTTCCAACCCACTCCACCACTGGTTAGGTCATTGATGCTCACCATTGTGCAAAAGCTGATATGTAAAACCTTCCAGTATACACCGAGTGCCCGATTCCATCCACCTTCTTCTATACCGCTTGCATACCCAGGTCCCAGGGTTAAGGGAACTGAAGCCTTCATGCTTCACAGTCGTACCAAAACACGCGGTTGCTACATGATAGCTCATTGGGAAAAGCACCCACCCCACGCTTGCATATACGGTCGTCCACCGTCTAAATAAGGATAATATTTCTTGGTGTTCTGCACCATTCCCATAGAGTCTAGGGGTCGCTTGACACAGTGGGAGCCAATTGTCAGGGTTCGCGTGACCACCCTACAACATCATGTGTGCATAGCATCGCACACCTTTCTCGACGCTGAATCGATGCCATAAGGCAGGGAATTGTCCAGTGGGTCAATTGACTGGAAATCCCGACGAGGAACACGTCAGCACCCTCCTCTCCATCATCAAGGGTTTCTTTCAGCTGCCCCAGTGCTACCCAGGGTCGTCGGCACTTTGCCAGCCCATCTACCCCTCCCCCAGCGGTCGACCTCTTTAGGTCCTGCGTCCTCCATTGATTCGTTTAGCCTTTGAAGTCGAGCCTTTCGCTCCTTCACTGTTTCTCTTATGACCTCTCAAACCGATTCTACCCCCCTTGCTGCTATCAATGTCCAACTCCCCCCCTCAAGACCCCCCACGGCCTATCAGCAGGCTGTTCCTGGGCCTTATCAGGCTTCATATGCTGCAAGGGCAACTTCGCGTGCCCAGAGCAGAGCACAGAGTCATCTGGACAGGCCCCCCACCATGTTCATGATCCCGCTCATACACCCTATCCCCTGAGCCCCAATCAGTCCCATGGCCTTCTCAACCATACCCACTGCTAGCACGTCAGGTCGAATCCACCTCTCACTGACGTTCACCCCCGCAGCAGCAGCTGCACACCCCATCTGGACCCAGCCGACCTTGAAACGAGAATCGTACTACCAACAACAACGATGGTACGACCTCATCGAGAAATATGGTCCATACATAGTGGGACATCCACCGCCTCCATTCATACCTCCATGACCCACATCACCCGATACGGAGATTCCCTCCCGTCCCCCATCTACTCCGCCGCCAACGAGCATCCAACAACCTGTTGTCCAACTTCCAGGCAATGGAACCCTCAGCAAGTCCATCACTGCCAAGCCCACAGAGTTCGATGGCAACAAAGAGAAGTTCATCGAGTGGTACTGCTCTGTCAAGCTGTACCTTGCTGGATTCTTGAACACCCCCACCAACAAACAGAAGATACTGATCATTCTGTCTTACATGCATGGTGGTGCAGCTGGTCGCATGGCTGACCTTTACATCAAACTAGGCCTCATAGAGGTAGATTCATACAAGGACTTTGAGCGAAAGCTCAAAGAAGACTTCCAACTGGCCACCCTCGCCCGCACGGCTGAAAAGGAGCTGACGAAGCTCAAACAGTGCAGCAGAACGGTCAAAGACTTCTTCGTCCATATGAAACAATATGTCATCCAAGCCGGATACGACATACAAGCACAAGGCCATATGCTGGTCAACATCGCACGAAATGGAGTGCACAACGAAATAGTTGAGCATGTCGAAAGAGGTTCGTCACACCTCATTGACTGCTATGACATCGTCGAGTGGAACAGAGCACTCGTCAAGGCCGAGGTGATCCTCAACGAAATAAAGGATCGAAAGGCCAACGCATACCAGTATCGCGCCCCACTGAAGTCTCAACCGAGACAATGGCAAATGAAAGCCAGCAATGTACCCACCGCTATACCCGCCGTCACTGCAGCCGTCCCTGTAGTAGGGCCGAATATGCCAGGAAACTTTGGGGCCTCTGGAGGCATCCCCATGGACATTGGCATAGCCCGGGCAAAAGGACTCTGCACAAAATGCGGAGACAAATGGCCTTGCGCCAAACACCCTCCTCACCAGCATACCATTAGAAAGGTACGACTCGGCAATGTCGACATTGAATACATCACCAAAGAATTGGCAGATTTAATCGAAGAAATTAATAAGTCGGGTTTTGGAAAGGAACAGCAGTGAAAGGTTGTCCTGTTGTTCCCAAGGACACTGTAGCACCGTCAAATACTACTAAGTCATTGAATAAATTCTCTATTCTTGAAGTACAACAGTGTGACTCCGAAACCGACCCATCTCCTTCATATACGCTGAAGAGATGTTGAAAGACCTAGACTGCTATAGGTCTCCGGAAAGGAAACTAGCAGGTCAGAAACACAAAGAAAGAAAATGAAGGGACGATTGGTTCATCCCAGGGGGAATTCATAGAGTAGAGCTCCACGGAAGAGAACCACAGGACTTACAGGAGGTGAAAGGGATGATGATCGGGAAGAGCTCCTATGCTTCAGACACGGCTGACGAGCACAGGACTTGATTCTTCACAGATCAGGAGAGAAGGATGATGATGATGATCACAGACACGGCTGGATCACTGACGATGACGAAGAACTGAACTCGAGATGGATGGAAGATAGATGGCAGATAGATAGATGATATTGTGCTCCATGCGAAACACAGTTTTTATAGTCTGGGCACACCCGAGACTCTAAATACAAGTAAAGTGCACGACCAGATTGAAAACCGGATTGTCGGATCAATGTATCCGGTGACCGGGTCGACGGAACCGGATCGACCAGATGTACAAACGCAAGTGTCCGGTGTAGTGAAATGAAGGTTTGACTTACCAACGGGTGACGGACGAGGACGGATCGGATTGGATATGAGGAACTGGATTGTGCAGGATATGCCAGATATGACGGATACAAGAACAGGGAACTACCGTTCCCTACAACGCCATTGACTACGTCCACAAAAGTCGTCCAACCGATGAGTAACCCTCGTCTGCCATGGCCTGTTCCAGCAGTTCTGAAAGTAAGTGAACCCAAGGTTCTATCGAAATCGGAAAAGGTGCATGGACAGATAAGGATTCTGTCTCGACCATCCCAAAGTACTGATCCCACAAGGGAGTCAGGGAAACAGGAAAAGAGAACCGAACTTTCACCAAGACCCAGCCCAGGGGAGGCAAGGGAGGTGAAGTCGCAGTCTCGGTCCACGAAAAGAACCTGGATTAACACAGTTGATCCCTGGTCAATTCGTTGGATCAAACAGGTCATTGACACCAAGGATAAGGAGAGATCTCTCTCTCATCTCAAGTCGTTTGTCCACGACTCTTGCCAATTGGAAGTTGACCAATCATTGGTTGACAACCTCAAACAAATGTTCAACAATGATGCTCACTGGATTCTTTGCGACCTCCAAAGAAAACCAAGGTTTGTGAAAGCCCATAAGAAGGATAGTCAATCCTTCGAAATCCCAGTGAAAATCACAGATGACAACCTGAAGGAATTCGAAACAACAGCACTCATAGACTCAGGATGTACAGGATCATCCATAGACAATAACTACGTAGTAAAAAATGGACTTAAAACAAGCAAACTCCCTCGTCCCATCCCTGTCTACAATGCCAATGGTACTCCAAATGCCAGAGGCAAAATCAAATCCTTCGTGTGTGTCGAAATGGAAATCCAAGGACATCGCAAAAAACTCACCCTTGCAGTAATGGAATTGGCCTCAACACCCATCTTCCTCAGAATGGATTGGCTTAAGCTTCATAACCCAGATATCAACTGGAAACAAGGAAAGCTAACCTTCCAATGTGAAGATGAACATCTTCCACCACTGCTCGACTGTGACAATGATGATGAAGAGGAAGAGATCTGCTTCGCTGAAGGAGACCGATTATTTGAGTTTGACGTCAAAACATGGTACTGAAATGTATCTACTGATGTAGCCATCGAGCAATATACCAAAGCAAAGAAAAATAAAAAGACCTTTCACGAGGCTGTCCTGAAAGAATACCATGACTTCAAGGACATCTTTGCCAAGGAAAGTTTCGATGAGCTGCCACCACACCGACCATGGGACCATGCAATAGAACTAATCCCCAGTGACCATGTAGTAGATTGCAAAACATACAATCTATCCCCAAGCGAACAAAAGGAACTTGACGAGTTCCTAGAGGAAAACCTGAAATCCAGACGAATTCAGACATCCAAATCGCAATTCACATCTGCATTCTTCTTTATTAAGAAGAAAAACGGACGCCTCCGCCCTGTTCAGGACTATAGAAAACTGAACATGATCATGGTCAAAAACCGCTATCCCCTCCCTTTGATATCTGAACTGATAGATAAATTGAAGCAAGCAAAACACTTCACTAAGCTCGATATCCAATGGGGATACAACAATATCCGGATGAAGGAAGGAGATGAATGGAAGGCAGCCTTCCAAACAAACCGAGGTCTCTTCGAACCCCTCGTAATGTTCTTTGGTCTGACAAATTCTCCAGTGACATTCCAAACAATGATGAACCACATCTTCCAGGAATTAATTAACCAAGGATGAGTCATAGTATACATGGACGATATTATGATTTATAGTAAAACAATCGAAGAGCACATCCGTACCATTCGAGAAGTGCTTCAAATCCTATGCGAAAATAAGTTGTACTTGAGACATGACAAGTGTGACTTTCACACATCATCGATGGAATATCTCGGACTAATAGTCCAAGAAAATGAAGTCATCATGGACAAAGGAAAGGTTAAAGCCATAAAAGACTGGCCACAACCTATGTCCCGAAAAGAAGTCAGAAGTTTCCTAGGCTTCTTAAACTTCTATCGACAATTCGTCCAGGATTTCGCAAATGTTGCCTGACCCCTCAATGCACTTACATCTGAAAAGAAGGACTTCGAATGGACCGCCGAGTGTTCCACCGCATTCCAAGCATTGAAGAGTGCCCTCACATCCACACCTCCCCTTGCACTCCCAACAGATGAAGACCCATTCAGAATTGAAACTGATGGTTCAGGAATCAGCATAGGCGGGATCCTATCCCAAAAGCAAAATGATGTATGGTGCCCTATCACCTTCATCTCAAAATCTCTTGGAGATGCCGAGAGAAATTACCATGCCGCCAACTTAGAACTCCTTGCCATTATATTCACTATCAAAGAATGGTGACACTATCTGTTAGGAGCAAAACATCCGTTTGAAATATGGACAGACCACAAAAACCTCGAGTTCTTCAAAAAACCCCAGAACTTAAGCTGAAGGCAAGCTCATTGGATGCAAATCCTCCAGGAATATCATTTCACAATCACTCATCGCCCTGGAAGAACGAACCCTGCCGATCCTCTGTTCTGGAGGCCAGACTTTGAAAAGGGTGTGGAAAACAACAACAAGTCAAAAATCCTCTTACCGGAAACATTATTCACCTCACCGGATGCTGCTGTGTGCTCCACCACGAGTGAATTCCCAAAGTCAATTGAGGAATTGGTCCTTCTAAACCAATACAAAACGGAATCCAATGTCCGCAAAGGTCTCACAATGGACAAAACTCCCTGGAAGGAAGCGAACAGATTGATTCAGTGGTACAATAAACTATACATCCCAAAGGATGATCTCATTCGAGAAAGAATCCTTCAAGAAAACCACAATCAGCCGGACACCCAGGAGAGCGTAGAACAAGAGACTTAATCAAGGAACATTATTACTGGCCGTCTTTATGAAAAGATGTACAAAGATATGTTTCAGGTTGTGATAAATGTCAAAAAGTTAAGGCCAAAAGAGTGTCCCATATGACACCATTACATCCCAATGAAATACCAAATGCACCATGGGAAGTAATCTCCATTGACATCATCGGCCTCCTACCTGAATCAAAAGGAAAAGATGCCATCCTTGTAGTAGTCGATCATTTCTCGAAAATGATCCATTGCTTCCTGATCTCGAGCACCATCACCACCATGGGTGTTGCCACAATATACCGAGACTTCAAATTACATGGGACCCCAAGGAAAGTGATCTCAGATCGAGGTCCTCAATTCGTCTCCTCGTTCATGAAGGAATTATATAAGATGTTGCACATTGAAGCAAACCCGTCGACCCCATATCACCCCCAAACCGACAGTCAAACCGAAAGGATGAATGCAGAAATAGAACAATATCTACACATCTACTGCAATCATCGACAATCCGATTGGATAGACTGGCTCGCCATCACTGAGTTCTCCCACAATCAAAAGACAAGTTCTAGTACTGGAACATCCCCGTTCATGCTCAATTATGGACAAACCCTGACCATCGGTACAAAAACTCTGGGAGGACGAGTCGAAGCAGCTGACGACTTTGTAACGCAAATGAAACGAAGTCAATCCAAAGCAAAGTATGCACTCGAGTGTGCTGCTAAGGAAATGACTAAGTATCACGATCGTGAAGCCAAAGATCGTCCACAATACAACAAAGGAGACTTAGTCCTCATCGAGACCACCCACATCCATTCCAGACATCCATCGAAGAAACTCGACGACAAACGATGTAAGGAGCCGTCGCTCCTTAGGTCCGTATCCGGTCATTCTACCTCTATTTGACTTTCACTAGGTCGTTGTCGAGTCATCAAGCATCTGTGTCTATCCATGTCCATCCGGCTCCAGTCCGCCCTACTCGTATGTATCCGTTTTCTTGTATCCGTTTCTTTTCAATCCGGTCCATCTACCGGATAGATTCCTACTATATGTATAGTGTACCGGACGCTCTGTATTGTGATCCGGTTACCGGATTCACGTCAGATGTTCCTTCTTTATGTTTATTTAGAGTCTCGGGTGTGCCCAGATATAAAAGTTGTGTTTCGCACACATCGAGAAAATAATCTATCACTCACTCGGAGTGGGAGTCTTCAGTCCTCATCAATCCAGTCGTATCTGAATCTCTTTTCTCTTCTCTTTCTCTCTTGATCCTAGAAGAATCAAGTCCTGTGCTCATC
>JBBPTO010001857.1:0-13239 GCA_038094155.1 Pulveroboletus cf. aberrans
TTAGCTACACTAGCTCCTTCCTTTTACTTATGTCTGTAGTCTGGGTACTTCTACCCCTACCATAGGTGAATACAGTTGTTTCACTACCACTGTGCAACTGAGTCAGGGTATCTCTACCCCTCCATAGTCCACAGATTCTGACAATAAGTGTAGCCAAACTATAGTGAAAGTGTACCAACAAGCAGACAAAAGTAGAGCAAAAGTGTAATGGGTTACTATGAGGTACTATGAGATTACTGTGAAATGCTATGACAGGCTGTGACAATGGTATGATAGACTGTGAGAATATAATAGACTATGAAATTATAGCAAGCTATCATTGTACCATCTCTGTGGGACCTCACTATGAGTACTATGATAGTACTGGACAGTTATGCATATTGCATTTTGCTGATGCACTTTGGATCAATCCATTCATTCAGGTTGGGATCTATATCTGATTCTTCTGCAGCTCCTTCGAGATCTTCCAATGCAGCCATTAACTCTTGCATGATTACACTGATGTCTTGCACTGAAGCAAAGTTCTGAAGAGTGTCATGTAGTACCTTTGGCAACTCTATGTTTTAGTTAGTCACTGGTAATGAAAATGAATGATATATCACTTACTATCAGTCTGCTCCCTCCCTGGCATGTACTGAATAACTCTGAGCATCTCAACCATTTCAGTGGCATATTTCTCAACTTTGGCCTTGTGCTCTTCACTGTCATCATATTTGGTAAATAGTTCAATGTGATAGAGATCCTTGATCAAAGCTCAAATGGCTCTGGCAATAACTTTTACACTGGGGGCACAGAATGTTATGAAAGAAGTGAGTAAGAACTGGAATACTATGTATGCCAATGCCTACCTTGTTATGTTTTTGTCACCTGATTAAAAGCTCCTGTTACAGCTGACCTAAATGAGGGCAGGCATAGAACCATTGGGTCTTTGAACTTAACTGTGCAACAGAGCTTGATGATTGCAAGATGTCTACAAGGAGCCTACCTACTAGCGAGGTTTGGCAACAAGGGGTGCTACCGAGCTAACGGTGGCCAAGGTACTACTGAGTTAACAGTGGACAAGAAGTCTGCCTATGATTGAGGACAGATGACAAGGACTTTCAAGTTAACGGTGGTGACAAGGAGACCTCCTAAGTGAGGTTGATGGTGGAGACTTCCCACTTAAGGGTGGTACACAGCAATGAGCAGCAAGAAGGTATTAAGGCTACCCTTGGGCCTGTATCGTGGAGTGGAAACACTGATGTATTTCAGCAGTGGCAGAGGTACAAGGTAAGGAATGGTGGAGGTGAACAGTAAGACTAGACTAAGAAACATAGGTACAATGATGTGGGTTTATATATGTAAAGGTGTTCAGGGCAGGCATAGAATGTGAAGGAAAATGATGGAAGGAATCACTGACAGAGCAAGTGGTAGAATTGCATGGAATGTGATAGGAGCGGACAATGAGTCAAGGTATTATAGTCAGCAATGAAAAGAAATAAATGTCCAAGTTGGGACTTATATCCATGTGTATGTAAGTGATAAGTCAAGGAAAAAGCATAGTCCAAGGTAAATCGTAACATTATCCCCTTAGTAGACTTGAAGTCACTGTACTTCAAAAATCTCTATAGTCTCCATAGGGTTCACCGGTCATGTTAGACATGGTGGCATCATCAAATGTGAAATCTCCTTTATTTTCCCTTTCATTGATAGACAGGGGCTCCTGGGTGGTCATTGATAGGGGTGTGAGGCATTGTCTGGTAGGGAAATAAACAGTTTGTTGGGCACGTTGGCATGTAGGACTTGATGGCGGAGTTCCTTGGAGCGACGATGATGAGGATGATTGATGGGATGAGGGCGAGGTAGAGAGAGAGGGCCTAGGCATAGGGTGTTGAAAAGGGCATTCCCACTGGCTATGTCCAGAGGTGAATCGGAGACAGGTAGGACACAAGTATTCAGGGCAACAGTCTCAAAAGTGCCTGAGGTGGCGACACTGAAAGCAGGCTTGGGGGTAGTGAGGATTGTTGACAGTGAGAATAACTTCTCCCATGTTTTCATGATGGTGGAGCTCTGCTTGGTTAATCAAGGCAATTGCCTCTTTCTTGAGAGGGAATGAAGATGTGGATGGTGTGGATGATGTAGGTAAGATGATGGTAGTTGTTGACAGGGTAGGAGCAAAGGGGGAAATGCATACAGGCAGGGGTTCCGAGTGCTGGGCATTAGTCTCAGCAAGGTAGCAATCAAGGTCGGCCAGAAACTCGCTGAGTTCGAGCTGGTGGGCAAGAATATCCAACTTGAGGTTGGCTTTACCTAGGATGGCAATGGCTGTAGGGTGGTTTAAGAAGTTGAGGCAGCCAATCTGCCACAAGAGGTGAATGAGGCAGTAAAGGGCAGAACCCATATCAAGGTGGGCACTGATGGGAATAGCCATGCGTCTGTCATAGACGTGATCACAGTATTCAGCAATGTATGGGTGGGGGATGGCTGATGGATGGAGGCGGTGAGCATGGATGGGAAGGTCTACTGCATGGACTGGGCATGACATAAGAGGTCTAGGGATCTCCATGAGGAAAGCACGGAATGGGGAGTCGGGGAGAAGGCTGTTCCAGCCAGCATCTGTGAGAGTGGGGGACAGCAGGCGGTTTTCATCTGAGATGGTTTCGACAAGGGTGGAGACTTTGGATAGGGTCTCCTCTAAGGTGGAGATGGTGGACAAGGAATTGATGACAGAGACGGAGGGCTCTTTAACATCTTCAGTAATGAAGGTGACGTTGCAGAGGGGAGACATGGTCATGGTTGTGTAAAGGTGAAGTTTCTGGAGGGAAGGTGGAGGGGTGATGGTTCTTATAATCTGTCAGGGTGGCCTTAGAATGTTTCAGGTTCCACTCAGGTTTCCAAGAGTCTTCTTTGGTGGTGTAGCCCTTCCATCAGATCAGGAAGTGGTGGTTAGACAGGGTTCCTTTGTGACATAAGATCTTATTGATCTCATATTCTTCCTTGCCATCTAAAAGGTCCGGGGGAGGTCTCATGAAATTGGGTCCGTGTACGTCATTTTCATGATACGATGATAGGAGAGAAGCATGAAAGACTGGGTGAATCTTCCAGGTGATTGGGAGTTTTAGATGGTAGGTAATTGGGGATAGAACTTTGATGATGGGAAAAGGTCCTTCCTGTTTCGGGGCAAACTTTGGGTTAGTGACGTTGCATTTCAGATTGCAGGCTTCCAACCAGAACTTGTCTCCTTTGATGAAAGGTTGGAACATAGACATGGTACATTGTGCCATGGTTTGACAGGCAAGTTCATGGGCAGTGAGAGCTTCATCATGATGTAGGGAAGTGGAGTTCCCTACAGTGATATCCGGTGTTTTCCCACGGTCCGATAGCCCCTATCCCACGCTCCTTCCAATCCCGAGAACATTCTGCTGCCATTCATCCCAACCTGAGTCAAGCCAGTTGAAGTCTGAAGGTTAGTTTTGAGTCTGATGTCTGGACTGAAGTTCCTGCACACCAGACCTGGTGTTCCTGCACCTCAGAAACTGTTTCTGCACTCCGGAATTGGTCGGGTTTTCATTATTTTCATGTTTCCTTTACTGTACTTTGTTCAGGTATGCCTGGATTAGACTTTTGTACCTAGGAATTAGTTCCTAGACAGTGTGCAAGTAACCACCACCATTCCTAAGCCTCTAAGTCCAGTTTTCCAGTCTTTTCCTTACATTCCCCTTCATGTCCTGCAACCAAAGTTGGTTTCCTAGCCCTACTGAACAGGAGGAAGCCAGACTCGAGTTTTCCAGTGTCCTGTGGACAATCAATGAGCCATTCCTATAGTCCTTTTCCCTTTCTTTGCAATCCCTTTGGGTTGAGAACTACACTCACACCCCTATTTCTTGCAAAGGACTACACTCTGGAGTCCTTTTGCTGTTTTACAACGAGAGGCAGTGAGGAATTTAAGGCAGTCTTTGACTGTGGGAACCTTGGTGTCAGGGACAATAGAAGGTAGGGCACGGGGTTCATAGCCCATCATGAGGTAAAATGGGGACTTTCCCATTATGGAGTGAGGATGGTGATTGTGCACGAACTTGGCATGAGTAAGAAGTTCATGCCACAAGGAGGGGTTATTGCCACAGAAGATCCAAAGGTAGGGCTTGATCTCCTGGTTGACTCATTCAGTTTCCCCATCTGTTTGGGGGTGGTAGGCAGTGAACAGGGCAAGGTTGTAGTTCAAGAGCTTTCTGAGCTCTTTGGTGAAGGTAGAGGTGAATTGTGGGCCTCTGTCAGAGATGACCTTTTCATAAAGACCAAAACTGTGGTAGACTTTGTGGAGGAAGAGGGTTGCAATACCCTCGGCAGTGGCAGTTTTCACAGTGGGGCATAGAATTACCCCCTTAGTAAGTCCATGGTCGACCATGACCAATAGGAAATCAAAGCCTGTGGGTAACACAGGGAGATCGGTGATCAGATTGCAAGAGATCTGCTGGAATGGGCAGGTGCAGATGGAGCAAATGGGGGTAAGTGGAGGTATGGTGGGGTGTGTATTGGCCTTGTTGGCCTGACAAGTGGCACAACCTTCAATGTACTTGCTGATGTAATGGGCCAGACCAGGTCACCAGAACTCAGAAGAGACCAATTGATGGGTCTTGAGGTATCCAGGGCGACCAGTGGATTCGTGGTCATGGCAACAGAGAAGAACTTTCTGTCAAAGATCTTTGGTGGGGACATAGACACGATCTTTGTAAAGAAGCATGCTGTCATGGTGTTGCCAGTCAGAAAGATGGGCATGAAGGTTCAGGGGGACATCATTTGCGATAGATTGGAGGGTTTTAAGAATGAGGGGATCTGACTGACGGTAGACTTTGTGGAGGAAGAGGGTCATGATACCCTCAGTGGTGGTGGTTTTCATGGTGGGGCATAGAATTACCCCCTTAGTAAGCCCATGGTTGACCATGACCAATAGGGAATCAAAGCCTGTGGAAGACACGGGAAGATCGGTAATCAGATCACAAGAGATCTGTTGGAATGGGCAGATGCAGGTGGAGTGAATGGGGGTGAGTGAAGGTACGGTGGGGTGTGTATTGGCCTTGTTGGCCTGACAAGTGGCACAACCTTCGATGTACTTGTGGATGTAGTGGGCAAGACTGGGCCACCAGAACTCAGAAGAGACCAGCTGACAGGTCTTGAGGTATTCAGGGTGACCAGCGGATTCATGGTCATGGCAGTAGAGAAGGTCTTTCTGTTGAAGGTCTTTGGTGGGGACATAGACACGATCTTTGTAAAGAAGCATGCCATCACAGTGTTGCCAGTCAGAAAGATGGATGCAAAGGTTCAAGGGGACATTGTTCACAATGAATTGGAGGGTTTTAAGGACAAGGGGGTCCAACTTGGAGGCATCCTTGATGAGGGAGGCAAGGAAGTTGTCAATGAGTTGAACAAACATCGATGGTGGGAGGAGCGTGGTGGACTCGTTGTCAGGGTCAGAGAAAGGATAGAGATGGGGATGACGTGAAAGAGCATCAGGAGCAGCAAGAAGCTTCCCAGGGATGTGGTGAAGTTTGAGATCGTAATCTCCAAGGTTAAGAAGCCATCTGGCTTGATGGCAGTTCAAGTTCTGTGCAGTGCAGAAGTACGTGAGGTTTTTATGGTCCATGAAGACCTGGACAGGGAAGGATGTGCCATGGAGGTATTGATGAGAGCACGGAGGATTGCAAGGAGCTCCTGATCATAGATATCATAGTTCCTTTCTGCAGGGGAGAATGAGGAGGATCGGTAGGAACAAGGGTGCCAATCACTGTTGTTATCAGTTTGAAGAAGGATAGCACCAGATGCATACTTGGAAGCATCAGTGGCGATAGTGAAAGGATGAGTGGGATCAGGTAGCTGGAGGACAGGTTTGGACAGAAATAAGTCCTTCAGGTGGCGGAAGGCCATGTTGCACTCTGGGGTCCAGTTCCAGGTGAGGTTCTTCTTGGTGAGATTAAGAAGAGGGCGAGCGATGGAGGAGTAGTCAGAGATGAACCAACAGTAGAAATTGGTGAAACCCAAGAAGGATCATACCTCATTAGGTGTGGTAGGGGCTGGCCAGGATGCAATCCCATTAAGCTTGATGGGATCCATGGCGACCTGACCAGGCTTGACAATGAGACCGAGGTATTCAACCTTGGTGGTGGCGAAGGTGCACTTCTCCAGTTTCAGATGAAGGTCCAACTCATTCATACATTCAAGGACCTGGCAGGTACATTCAGTGTGGGTGGCTTCATCAGGAGAGGCAATCAGAAGGTCATCCATGTCGATGATGAGCCAGCCCTCAGCAATCATATTGTGGAAGGAATTGTTTATAAAATGCTGGAACATAGCAGGGGAGTTGGACAAACTGAAGAACATGATGGTAGGTTTAAAGAGGCCCTTATGGGTGATAAAGGTGGCTTTCCACTGGTGACCATCCTTGATATGGATGTTGTTATATCCCCAGCAGATGTTGAACTTAGTGAAGATCTTAGTGTCTTTGAGCTTGTCTATGAGATCAGAGACAAGGGGGAGGGGATAACCATCATGGATGGTGTGCTCATTGACATAGCGGTAGTCTTGGCAAGGGCAGAGTTTCTCATCCTTCTTCTTAATGAAGAAGAAGGGAGAGGCTTGAGGGGAGTTTGAGGAATGGATCTTTCCGGCTTTGAGATTTTTCTCAAGAAAATCTTCCATTGCTTTGCGTTCATCAGGGGACAAAGGGTAGATTTTCCCTATCTTAGGGATGAAGGTTTCATCAAAGTTGATTTCATGGTCATAGGGTCTCAAGGGGGGTACATGGTCGGTGGCTTCCTTGGAGAAGACTTCCTTGAAGTTCTTGTATTCCTTTGAAAGGACGATGGGAGCCTTTTCAGGCAAGGTAGCAGTGGCGAGTTCAGTGGCAGTGCTGACTCAGGCAATGATGTCGAAGTTGGGGATATAGTATTCTCTGGCCTTGTGAAGGCAGTTGGTGAATGTTCCATGTTGATAATGGTAGTCCTAGACATGAGCAATGGTGAAATCAGTCTCAGTAGCTCTGTCCCAGTAATCCCAGAGGCGTCCATCGTAGACTTCGTGGATTATGTGGTGTCAAGGGGGTTGTGGAGCACTATGATTTATGTGATCGTAATGGCGTTTGGTATCCGAAGAGAAGGCCTCGTATAGAGCCTTTGATTTGTCCTTAGATTCAGGGACATCAAGGATACGGGTTTCCCAGTTGATGACTGGGTTTGTCTTGATTAGCCATGGCATACCAAGGAGGACATTGAAATTTCTGCAGTTCATGATGTAGAACTTGGAACGTTGGGCTGTTCCTCCAATGTTGGAGAATTGGGTGCAAGTGAAGCATACAGACCCTCCTTGATTGATGGAAGCATCTGCATTACAAAGGGGAATTGGTGTGGTTAAACAAGTGGTGGGTAGGCAGTGTTTTCAAACAAAGCCCCAGTCAATGCAGTTGACATCTGCACTGCTGTCTATGATGGCAAAGGTGTTGACAGCTTTTATTGAGTGCGAGGGATCAATGAGTTGAATAGGGATTCTCATCAATTGCTTGTCTTTGATGTTTACAAGTACATTGGCACTAAATGAAGAAGGGAAGTTATGCATTGTGGTAACTTCCCATTTCAAAAATCCATCATTTCAACCCTTCCTATGGTGGTCTTCCTCGGCTCTTCATCATTGTCATCTTCTATCTCTTGGAGTTTGGGAAGATCTTTAGGGATCTCGGCCTTAGTCACTTTCTTGACTTGTGGTGTGAAAGTGGAAGGGAAGGTGAGGCATGAGTGGGATCTGTGTTCCTTCTTGTGGCAATGGAAGCAGAGGTTCTCCTTTTGGCAATGTTCGCATTCCTCAGAAGTTATCTTGAGAATGTGGATGACGTCAACGTCCATGGCATTGGGGTCATGGGGAGGTCTGGAAGCCAGTTTGGCATACTGGTGGATCTGAATGTATGAGGTTCCATGATGTTGCTTGGCAATGGCATCTCCCTTGTCCCACTGTGCCTTGAAATGAGAGGATTGAGCAATCCATTTCTCAATAGTAGAAGGTATGGTATCCATGGAGTTGATCCTATGCATAAGAGCAACTGGAATCCCGACCTGGAAGAACTGGATCAAGGTACAGTGGGTGGTGGCATCAGCAGCAAGTGGGGGATAGGTAAAACTGGCCTTTCTAACGTGGAGAAGGAACTTGGTGATATAGTCATCAAGTTGAGTCATCTTCTCAATGTGGTGGGTAGCAAGCCAGGATAGAGCAGCCTGCTCAGTGTTGCCTCAATCAAAGGCGGCTTTGAACTCCTTGATGAAATCCTTGAGGGTACTGAAGTCATCGGTCTCAAGGGCGGTGGTGCACTTGAACTCGGCCCACTGCTTGACAGGGCCTTCGCTCATATAAGAGAGGAGGAAGCCAATCTTCTTATGATCAGTGTCATAGATGTCCTTGTTGACAAACATGTATGAGTGGGTGGAGGTAAGCCATGAGATGGCTTGGGAAGGTTCCCCATTATAGGCTTTGGGCCTAGCAAGGCGAAGTTCAATGGGTTTTGAGGAAGGCATGGGGGTAGAGGCAAGGAGGGTGCTTTGTAAAGTGACATGGTGGTGGATGGTGGGTGGTGATTCCAAAGGTACGATGGGGGTGACTGGGGGTGGTCTCAAGGGTGCATCAGATGACACGACAGGGATGGTAGCTTCTTGGTCAGAAGCATCAGAGGAGTCTTCCACTGGAGGCAGTGGTGCATGTGGAGTACGAAAGGATTCCCTGCAAAGGGGGTTGGTCAAGGGGTGATATGGATGAATGGTGGCTTATGTGAAAGTAGCCAGTATGAGGAGGTAGTCTAGTCATTTGTTATGGCTGACCTAAATGAGGGCAGGCATAGAACTGTTGGGTCTTTGGACTTAACCATGGGCAAAGAGGTGATGGAGCTTGATGATTGCAAGACGTCTACAAGGAGCCTACCTACTAGTGAGGTTTGGCATCAAGAGGTGCTACTGAGCTAATGGCGGCCAAGGTACTACTGAGTTAATGGTAGACAAGGAGTCTGCCCATGATTGAGGACAGATGACAAGGACTTCCAAGTTAACAGTGGTGACAAGGAGACCTCCTAAGTGAGGTTGATGGTGGAGACTTCCCACTTCAGGGTGGTACACAGCAATGAGGAGCAAGAAGGTATTAAGGCTACCCTTGGGCCTATATCATGGAGTGGGAACACTGATGTATTCCAGCAGTGGTGGAGGTACAAGGTAAGGAACGGTGGAGGTAAACGGTAAGACTAGACTGAGGAACATAGGTACAATGATGTGGGTTTATATATGTAAAGGTGTTTAGGGTAGGCATAGAATGTGAAGGAATATAATGGAAGGAATCGCTGATGGAGCAAGTGGTAGAATTGCATGGAATGCGATAGGAGTGGACGATGAGTCAAGGTATTGTAGTTAGCAATGAAAAGAAATAAATGTCCAAGTTGGGACTTATACCCATGCATATGTAAGCGATAAGTCAAGGAAAAAGTGTAGTCTGAGGTAAATCGTAACAGCTCCCTCCAAGAATTGCATGTCATGAGTGACCACCTTCCAGTTCCAGTTCCATGAAATTATCAGTATAGTCCATACAAACTTTGAAATTGCTGATTTGATCAATGTTCCAGCAAATGCATCCTTGCTGAAGAACCAAATTGCAAGATCTGATTGCAGATCATAGATTAGTGCATCCTCTGTGGTAGGAAGCTTTGAAAATCATTAGTGTACAATATATTGGCATTTTCTCAGACTTATTTCCATCATACTGAATGCTTACATGACCTTGGGGGTGACCAGTTGCCTTCTTTCAAACATTTGTTGACTATCTGATTGATTTCCCATGCACTAGAGTTTTTTTGTGATAAAATGTGCCCAAGCTTACCATGCTATGGTGTCATTGTCCATGGACCATTTTGTGATATGGGCATCCTGCTTGTTGACACTCATGTTTCAAACTGTTTGTACAAAAGCCTTGACATGTGTTGCCAATTTATTCATACATTCTGAGACATATGCCAAGGCTGTGTCATCACCACCATCCATCAATGTTCAAGGGGTGCCATGAATCCAAGTGATACTTTGCCAAGTGTTGGATAACCATGGCAAGTCAAATGTGCTGCAAAGCACAAGCAGCATGGCTGTAAATGATTGAGTTGGCATCCTCAATCACTGATAAAATGATAGCTTTGATAGAGGGGATTGGAAAAGTTAGATTGAGGATGATCCTAACAAAAGGCAGAATCATACAGATTCCTGGATCAAGGGTGGTGAGTGGAGGCCAATCTTCCTTACCTACAATTGCATTCACATGGATCTGATAGGCTAAAAATGGTGACTCTCCATTGATGTGAATAAAAGACTGCTTGTAAATGTGTACATCATTATGGCATCACAAATGCACTTTTATTCTGGCACATTCCATGCTTCAGATTGTATGGTCAATTCCTTGTGCACTGTGCATTTGTATATGTGTGTTGCATGCTAGTGGCATCATCATTCCATGCTTCACACTGCATGGCTGATTCTTTGCACATTTGTACATGTGCATTGCACACTAGTGACACATTGTTTCTGTGTTTCACACTGCATGTTCAATTCCTTGTGCATTCATTCATGTGTGTTGCATGTTATTTCTTGCTCCACACACCAAGAAGCACATCCAGATTCATGTAAAGACCAGTTCAGAAACAGACATGCAAACTGGATCATATGGTGAGGGACTAGGTACAGTGGCTCAAAAAAGTGTCCCAATGTTGGTGCATTTTGAATAGATTGGTTAATTGCCAGTGAAGAAAACCAAACAAAGCTAAACACATACGGAAGTGAAGGTAGGACCTACTCTGGGCTTCCTAACCCCACTTGGATCATGTCATTCAGTTGTCATGCCAGTGAGTTACAGCCATTTTAAAATGACATGTTATTGGGACACTTATTTGAGCATCATTCCAATTTTATACTTTTAGTACTTAGTGTGTCTTCCTTTGCTCTTAATCACTGTGTCTGGCTTTCTGGGCATACCTTCTATCAATATTTGACTTTCTCAACCTCAATCATGCCCCATCCACTGCAATCCTCTCCCAAGGTTTCCATACTTCCCTAGCTTGTTTTGAATAGTTGTTGAGGTTTTGTTTTAGTATTTGCCAGATATGTTCAATAGGGCTAATGTCTGGAGATTGTGGGGGCCAATCCAGAAGCTTGATTCCATGAGATTTAAGCCATTCCTGAGCTTTTTTAGAGGAGTGCTTGGGGTCATTATCCTGTTGAAAGATAATGTCTTCCTCAGAAATACCAGAGTTTTCCATGCTATGAAGCAGATTACCTTTCAAAATGGAGACATGCTGCTCAGCATTTATCTTGCTCTCTACCCCTTCTCTACCCCTGCCAGGATCCCAATACCATTCCAGACCATACATTCCAAAACCATCAAGGAATCTCCTTCAAACTGTATCATTCTCCATACCTTCCTGTCCTGTAAAGGTTTACCTGCCATTTTTTCATACTTTCTTCTATCTGACCCAGTCCTGTTAAGCATGTTTTTGTCTGATGAAATAACCCTAGTCTAGTCCTCTACAGTCCAGTTTTGATACTTAAAAGCAAAAGCTAGCCTCTGTTTTCTATGTTTAACAGATAGAAGTGGCTTTTTCTTCTTGACCACAGCCTTCAGGAAAGCAGACTTAAGAACATTGTGAACAGTTTGGGATGAGATAGGAGAGAGGAGGGAAGAATTGATGAGATGGGTTGCTTTCACAGTATTTTATGCTTTTCCAGTGGTAATAGTAGAAATAATCCTTCTTTTATCAGTAGAGGAAACCTTGGAAAAATACCCTAGCTTGATGTTTTCCTTCTCTAGAAGGTTTTATTTGATGACTCTGGCCACAATAGACTTTAACAACACAGTTTGAAAGGATATCTGATGAATAGAGTGATCAAATTCAGCAAGGGAGGAAATATTAGCTTTAATAGAGATAGGAATGATGTTCATGATGATATTGATTAACTGAGTGGGATGAGTATTATTTATACACCCTAGAATTACATAATTTACATAATCATTCAGGATCAAGGCATAGCATCCATCAGAAGCTGTCATATTCTTATGTTATTTACCAGATAATGAGTTACAGCATAATGCTCAAATAAGTGTTCCAATGACATGTTATTTTAAAATGGCTGCAACTCACTGGCATGACAACCAAATCACATGATCCAAGTGGGGTTAGGAAGCCCAGAGCACGTACTACCTTCGCTCCTGCAAGTATTTAGCCTTGATTGGTTTTCTTCACTGGCAATTAACCAATCTTTTCAAAATGCGTCAACATTGGGACACTTTTTTGAGCCACTATGTCTAAGTGTAACTGTTTGACAAGACAGTCAGAGAGGTCAGTAACAAAATAATCTGGTGCATCGAATACATCCCCAATATCTATGGTGTGAAACATGAGTACTTTGCACTTCTCATTCACTCACCCAAAAGACACCTCATTGAACCATTTAACAGCATCCTGGTAAGGCTGTGTGGTCTGACCATCAAGAAGAAAATGACCCATGCCATTTCCCCAAATAGCATGCAAATCCTCCTCACATGCTTTTGGATTGAGACAGTTGTCTGCATGGGCTCCAATGGGCAGCTTTTCAGCAGCAACAATTTGACAGTGCTTATCCAGGGCAGCTTTCACACACACAAGGTGAATGAAAACAGGTATGCCCATCAATTCCCAATGCCCCTTGGTGATCTCAGTGATGGAAAGATATGCAAGTTTATGAAATGCCACACAGAATAAGGATGGAACTTCAAATTTCATTGCTAGCTGAATCAGCCCAGCAGGGTGAAACTGATGGGTTGCAGCCTTCAGGTGGTGCACAATGTATTGAGATTCTGTAAATTGAACACTAGGTCTTGTGCTCTGTTAATACAGGCAGACTGTAGTGCTATTCATGTTACTAAAAGATATAGATCAAGTATTAGACTTGACTGATACATCAGTCAAATCTAATTTAACTGAAATCTTAATCACACTTCAGGATCAACCATATGATGATCTAGATGTAGTCTTTATAACTCAACTATGATGTCATTGGTCTGGAGCTTTCCTGGCTTCACAACTGCTGTGGTGGGGTGGCCCAGACTCCAATCCACCTATTTGAAATAAGTGGAGCAGCATGACTGATCCTATGATGTCATTCTGACATCATCAACCTTGTTCTAGCTACATCACACACAAGTACATACACATTCCTGGATGTATTT
>JBBPTO010001858.1:0-13237 GCA_038094155.1 Pulveroboletus cf. aberrans
GCAAGCAGAATGGGATAAGATTGGGGTGGAGCAGTGTCAATCATTGATTGAGAGTATGCACAGGAGGATTCTGGAGGTCATCAAAGCCAAAGGAGGATACACTTCATACTAGTTTCTGATACCCTTGACATCAGCAACAAAACTGTCCCAATGAGTACCTGTGATTAATTTAATCATATTTCCTGATATATCCAGAATTACCTAATGAATGTATATATGTTTGGATAGCACTTGATTAGGGCTTTCTAATGATGCCCAGGGCTAATAGTATAGGATCAATAGTTCACCAGATATTCACTCAACAATCAAAATGTATCAAACATTGGGATGGTTTTGTTGCTCAGTGTATGTCTTTAGTAACATGAATAGTGTATAACCACTATGGTCTGCATGTATCAACAGAGCACAAGACCTAGTGTTCAATTCACAGAATCTCACCACACTTCAAACAAATGGAATCCCTTTTCATGTCAAATCAATCAAAGGCCATAAAATGGCTGCATAGTTCTGTATGAAGATTCAAAGAACACCACATCTACCAAGAATCCCTGCATCTTGAAGCCTGTTTTACACTCTGGCCAGCCCTAAATTTTTTGAACCTTGGCCTTGTGTGGGATCCAGCCTTTGAAGGTGCACTTGTGCCTGATGATGATGGCATCTGGGGCAGCAAGTACAAACTTCTTGGTGGAGACAGTAGCTCTGATGACTTCTAGATGGTTCAGGATATGGTTAACAATAGTGAGATGCTTCCATATGAATTTACAGATCCTTGGGTTTTCTAGGATTATCTAATAGGTGCCATCTGGGTTGAGGTACCAGGTCTTGGTCAATTTCACCAGGAGATCATTGATGAATGGCATCATGTGATGCAGGATCTCATCTTGGAGGATGAATAACCTATTGGCTTGATATACCTGTGTGAACTTAGTGTATCCCATTGGAAGGATCATTGGTTGATGTGATCTGAGAGGAGTAAGAAATGTGGTCATATCCCATGATACAACATGTAAGGGCTGCTGGTCATACCCAGCAAACAAATCCATCATTGCATACACCACATGTCTGGTGAAAGATTCTGCTAAATGCTTAACAAACAGGAAAACAGACATGTCCTGGACAGTGATAGCATTGAGTGACTAAAGGTTGTGCACAAGGCAGAGACTTTCCTTGTCCTGCTTGAGAACACAGAACCATTAGGAATGGTAGGCAGTGGTGGATGGTTCACAGACTCTGGAGGCAATCTGGTCTTTGATGATCTGAATCACTTCCTGTTGCATTGCTGGCAGAATGGGGATGTTGCAGAGGATTTACAGAGTATGTGGGATGGTTGGAATCTTGAATGAAGGAAAGTACTGCTGATCAAGTTGACCCCACTTGGTCAAGCCTCAAGCAAAGGCCTTCTCATGGATGCAGACTAGCCAATGCATGAGCTTCATTTTGTCAGGGAGAAGCCACTTGGCAAGATCAAGTTCTAACTCATTAGCATGGTTCTGTGTAAAAAGGTCACCAGAAACAAAATCAGGAGGACAGAAAGGCAATGTAGGTAGTTTGAAAAGTGAATTCAGTAGTAGGTGTTGGAGAATCCGAGCTCCTTTGTCATAGGAGTGGATACCAAGCAGACCTTCTTCACCACCAGTTTGTATGTGAAGAAATATATGTCCAAGTTGTACAAATAGGGAGATTGGAAGATGCTAACTAAATCAGGGAAAATGAATGAATGGGTCAAAGAGATGTAATGGTAATGAGACAAAATGTGAGGATAGACACCCTGGGCTACCTTTAAAAACCCTGTTAGAGCTTGAATACCCAGGGTACATGAGGAGCCTCTGAGAGCTAAGTGAAAAAGCAATGTCTGATGCAGAAGAAGTAAAGGCAAAGGAAGAAATAGACTGCAGGGCAAATAGAAAAATAAAATGAAGATGAGGTGTGTGTGAGCCACTTGCCATCTCTCTCTGGACACAATCCAGTTCATTGAGGTTTAATGAAAACCCCATTCAACTATGCTTTGGTGGTTAGTACAAGATAGTTTCTTATGACACTGGGGACATCTCCAGCCATGGCTTTGTCAGAAGCTGATATTTCTTCCTGAAGTTAGGATCTTGGAGTATAATGTTTTGTCCACCATCAGGGAAATTGTCAGTGGTTGCACTCATGAGGCAATGGAATGGGCACCCAAGCAACAGATCAATGTTAGCTCATGCCATGACTTAAACTTGTAGGTCAATTTCTCCAGGTTCAAAGCTAAGCTGCGAGTTTTCAAGGACACTGAGAGTGAATTTGATGTTGATATTGGCAGAGGTCATTGTCATTACACAGTCAGAGTGAATGAGGAGTCTGAGTTGCTCCCAGATGCACTTGGGCATGGCAATGACTTCAGATCCAGAATTTAAGATGCAGGTCAGCATCTTTTCAGTTTCTACCATCCTGGCTTCCAAGGATTGGAAAGAGAGGCTATGGTGGGCCATGATGGTCCCTTCCTCTAACCTATGGAGATGCTCTCTGTATTCCTGTTCAACTTGTCTGGGATTGTGACCAGTGAGTTCATTGATATAGACATTGTTGGAAGTGATAGTCAGTGTTATGATTTACCTTGGACTACACTCCTTTCCTCAGACTTATCGCTTACATACACATGGATATAAGTCCCAACTTGGACATTTATTTCTTTTCATTGCTGACTACAATACCTTGACTCATCATCCACGTCCATCACATTCCATGTGATTCTACCCCACTTGCTTCATCAGCAATTTCTTCCATCATATTCCTTTACATTCTATGCCTGCCCTAGATTCCTTTACATATATAAACCCATGTTGTTGCACATATGCTCCTTAGTCTAGTCTTACCGTTCTCTACCTTGTACACTCACCATCACTGGAATACATCACTGTTCCCACTCCACAATACAGGCCCAAGGGTAGCCTTAATACCTTCTTGTTCTCCATCACTGTGAATCACCCTTAAGTGGGAAGTCTCCATCATTGACCTCACCTAGAGGTCTCCTCATTACCACCTTTTACAGGGAAGTCCTCGTCGTCTGTCCTCATTAGTAGACAGACTCCTTGTCCACCATTAACTTGGTAGTACCCTTGGCCACCATTAGATTGGTAGCATCCTTCATTGCTGAACCTTGTTAGTAGGTAGGCTTCTCATAAATGTCTTGCAATCATCAAGTTCTGTCACCCCTTTGTCCACGGTTAAGTCTGCAGCTTCAACAGTTCTATGCCTGTCCTCGTTTAGGTCAGCCATAACAAAAGACTAGACTCTCTCCTTGTACCAGCTACTTTCACATAAGCCACCATTCATCCCTATCACCCTTCAACCAACCTCCTTCATGGGAAATTCTTTCATACCCCACGTGTACCACTGCCTCCAGTGGAAGACTCCTCAGATGCTTCTGACCAAGAAGTCATCACCCCTTTTCAACCCTCAGGACCACCATCAGTCACCCCCACTGTTCTGTATAACCCCCCACTTGCTGTCCACCAGCATGTCACCTTGCAGAGTACTCCCCTTGCCTCTGCCCCCATGTCCTCTTCAAAACCCATAGAACTTCACCTTGCTAGGCCCAAGGCCTATGATGGGAACCCCTCTGAAGCCATCCCATGGCTTACCTCCACCTGTTCATACATGCTCATCAACAAAGACATCTACAACACTGATCATAAGAAGATTGGCTTCCTCCTCTTGTATATGAGTAAAGGCCCTGCCAAGCAATGGGCTGAGTTCAAGTGTTCCAAGGCCTTTGAGACCGACGACTTTGGCACCCTCAAGGATTTCATCAAGGAGTTCAAAGCTGCCTTCGATCGAGGCAACACTGAGCAGGCTGCTCTATCCTGGCTTGCCACTCATCACATCAAGAAGATCACTCAACTCAATGACTACATAATCAAGTTTCTTCTCCATGTCAGAAAGGCTGGTTTCATCTATCTCTCACTTGCTGCTGACACCGCCGCCCATTGTACTCTAATCCAGTTCTTCTGGGTTGGAATTCCAGTTGCTCTTATGTGTAGGATCAACTTCATGGATACCATATCCTCCACTATTGAGAAATGGATTGCCCAGTCCTCTCACTTTAAGGTGCAGTGGGATGAGGGAGATGCCATTGCCAAGCAACACCACAGAACCTCATTCACCCAGACCCACCAGTATTCCAAGCCTGCTTTCAGACCCCCCAGAGACTCTGATGCCATGGACATTGATGTTGTCTGCCTCCAGAAGCTGACTCACAAAGAATGGAAATGATGCTGAAAGGAGAATCTCTGCTTCCACTGCTGCAAGAAGGGACATAGCTCCCACTCTTGCCCCACTAATTCTTCCACCCCTTTCCTGCAAGTCAAGAAAGTGACTTCTACTGAGATCTCTGAAGATCTTCCAAGGCTCCAAGAGATAGAAGACAATGACAATGAAGAGCTGAGGAAGACCACTGTAGAAAGGGTTAGGATGATGGATTTTTGAAACAGGAAGTTACCACGATGCATGACTTTCCTTCTTCATTTAGTGCCAATGTACTTGTAAATGCCAAAGACAAGCAATCGATGAGGATCCCTATTCAACTCATCAACCCTTCACACTCAATGAAAGCTGTCGACACCTTCGCCATAGTAGACAGTGGTGCAGACGTCAACTGCATTGACTGGGGCTTTGTTTGAAAACATTGCCTCCCCACCACTCATTTAAAAACACCAATTTCCCTTTGCAATGCAGATGCTTCCATCAATCAAGGAGGGTCTGTACAATTCACTCGCTCTCTATTCTCCAACATTGGAGGAATAGCCCAATGTACCAAGTTCTACATCATAAACTGCAATAACTCCAATGTCCTTCTTGGGATGCCATGGCTAATCAAGATGAACCTGGTTATCAACTGGGAAACCCACACCCTTGACATCCCTGAATCCAAGGATGAATCTAAGGCTCTATATGAGGCCTTCTCCTCTGACACCAAGCATCACTATGATCACATAAATCGTAGTGCCCCATGATTCCCTCATCACCATATGATCCATGAGGTCTATGATGGATGCTGAAGAGAGGTTGAATGACCTAGACTGCTATGGGTCTCCAGAAAGGAAACTAGCAGGTCAGCGACACAAAGAAAGAAAATGAAGGGACAATTGGTTCGTCCCAGGGGGAATTCGTAGAGTAGAGCTCCACGGAAGAGAACCACAGGACTTACAGGAAGTGAAAGAGATGATGATCTGGAAGAGCTCCTATGCTTTAGACACAGCTAATGAACACAGGACTTGATTCTTCACAGATCAGGACAGAAGGATGATGATGATGATCACAGACACAGCTGGATCACCGATGATGAAGAAGAACTGAACTCAAGATGGATGGAAGATAGACAGCAGATAGATAGATGATATTGTGCTCCATGTGAAACACAGTTTTTATAGTCTGGGCACACCCAAGACTCTAAATACATGTAAAGAGCATGACTGGATTGAAAACTGGATTGTCAGATCAATGTATCCAGTGACTGGATTGACAAAACTGGATTGACTGGATGTACAAACAAAAGTGTCTGGTGTAGTGAAATGAAAATTTGACTTACCAACGGGTGACAGACAAGGATGGATCAGATTGGATATAAGGAACTGGATTGTGCAGGATATGCTGGATATGCTGGATATGAGGACAGGGAACTACCGTTTCCTACAATGCCTCTGAGACTACTGGGACAGAGCCACAGAAACTGACTTCACCATTGCTTGTGTCCAGGACTACCATTACCAACATGGAATGTCCACCAACCACCTTCGCAAAGCTGGAGGATACTATGTTCCCAACTTTGACATCATCACTCATGTCAGCACGGCCACTGAACTTGCCCCAGCTGCCTCCCCTAAGAGACCCCCCATCATCCTTTTGAAGGAATATGAGGACTTCAAGGAAGTCTTCTCCAAGGAAGCCACTGACCATGTACCCCCCTCATGACTATATGACCATGAAATCAACTTCAATGAAACCTTCATCCCTAAGATAGGGAAAATCTACCCCTTGTCCCCTGATGAATGCAAAGCCACTGAGGACTTCCTCAAAGAAAACCTCAAGGCCAGAAAGATCTGTCCTTCGAATTTCCCCCAGGCTTCCCCCTTCTTCTTTGTCAAAAAGAAGAATGGAAAACTCTGCCCTTGCCAGAACTATTGCTATGTCAATGAACATACCATTCGTGATGCCTACC
Organism: Pulveroboletus cf. aberrans; assembly: GCA_038094155.1. Lineage (NCBI taxonomy): Eukaryota > Fungi > Basidiomycota > Agaricomycetes > Boletales > Boletaceae > Pulveroboletus > Pulveroboletus cf. aberrans. The sequence goes on from JBBPTO010001858.1 coordinate 6,194, forward strand.
CCCTCCTCCTCATCTCCAACCTCATAGACAAGCTCAAAGACGCTAAGGTCTTCACTAAGTTCAACATTTGCTGGGGCTACAACAACATCCATATCAAAGATGGACACCAGTGGAAGGCCACCTTTATCACCCACAAGGGGCTGTTCGAACCCACCATCATGTTCTTCAGTTTGTCCAACTCTTCAGCCACATTCCAGCATTTTATGAATGATTCCTTCTGTGATATAATTGCTGAGGGTTGGCTCATCATCTACATGGATGACCTTCTGATTGCTTCCCCTGATGAAGCCACCCACACTGAACACACCCGCAGAGTTCTTGAATGCATGAAGGAGTTGGACCTTCACTTGAAACTGGAGAAATGCACCTTCACCACCACCAAGGTAGAATACCTCAGTCTCATTGTCAAGTCCAGTCAGATTGCCATGGACCCTGTCAAGCTTGATGGGATCACATCCTGGCCTACCCCCACCATACCCAAGGAAGTATGATCCTTTCTGGGCTTCACCAACTTCTACTGTCGGTTCATTCCCGACTATTCCTCCATCGCTCACCCTTTTCTTGATCTCACCAAGAAGAACCTCACTTGGAACTGGACACCAGAGTGCGACATGGCCTTCTCCCAACTAAAAGACCTATTCTTGTCAAAACCCATCCTTCAGCTGCCAGACCCCACTTGTCCTTTTGCCATCACCACTGATGCTTCCAAGTATGCATCCAGTGCTGTCCTTCTCCAGACCAACACCAATGGTGATTGGCACCTCTGCTCCTACTGCTCATCCTCATTCTCTCCTGCTGAATGGAACTACAATATCTATGATCGAGAGCTCCTTGCCATCCTCCATGCCCTCAAGGATTGGCACCAATACCTCCATGGTGCATCCTTCCCTGTCTAGGTCTTCACTGACCACAAGAACCTCATGTACTTCCACACTGCCCAACACTTGAACCACCACCAAGCCAGGTGGCTCCTTGATCTTGGAGATTACAATCTCAAACTTTGCCACATTCCCAGGAAGCTTCTTGCTGCTCCCAATGCCCTGTCATGTCATCCCAACCTCTATCCCTCCTCTGATCCTAACAACAAGTCAACTACACTCCTCCTACCATCAATGTTTGTTCAACTCATCGACTTCTCTCTCACTTCTCTCATAGAGGATGCTTCTGAGTTGGACCCCCTTGTCCTTAAAACCCTCCAATCCATTGCCAACAACATTTCTTCAAACATTTGTACCTGTCTCTCTGACTGGCAACACCATGATGGCATGCTTCTTTACAAAGATTGTGTCTACATCCCCACCAAAGTCCTTCTCCAATGCCACAACCATGAATTCGCTGGTCACCCCGGATATCTCAAGACCCATCAACTGGTCTCCTCTGAGTTCTGGTGGCCCAGTCTGGCCCACTACATCCACAAGTATGTCAAAGGTTGTGCCACTTGTCAGGCCAATGAGGCCAATACACACCCCACCATACCCCCCGCTCACCCCCATTCACTTCACCTGCACCCACCCATTCCAGCAGATCTCCTGTGATCTGATCACTGATCTACCCATCTCGCCTGTGGGCTTTGATTCCCTATTGATCGTGGTCGACCATGGGCTTACTAATGGGGTAATTCTATGCCCCACTGTGAAAACTGCCACTGCTGAGGGTATCACAACTCTCTTCCTCCACAAAGTCTACCACCATTTCAGTCTTTATGAAAAGATCATCTTTGACAGAGGCTGTTAAGACCGGATCTCCTCCGCTCAAACTCCGGTCGGAGATCGGAGGTCGAGGAAATTGAATGGCCAGAGATGGCCGGAGGTCCAGAGGGGTGAAGGCTTGGCGCAGGACTTGTGTGTCGCGCCCTAGCACTGTCATGGCCTTCTTGGTCGGAGACGCATTGGAGAGAACTGGAGAAGGTTGAGAGGAGTGGTCTAATGTGATATTCAGGCTGAGCTATCTACATACAGAGTCGGAGTATATATACGGAGAGAAATCGGGGGCTATGTAAATAGTGTAAGTCGGAGGTCAGAGAGATCATATGCCGGAGCTGTGCTCCGGGCCAGGAACAGGCCGGAGCTGTGCTACACAGCGTCGGATGGTACAGAGAGGCGAGACTAAACTAAATATGGAACAAGGGACATACGTAAGAAAATCTAAGATAAGTCCGGAGGAACGGAGAAGCCGGGTTGGTGAGAGGTCACCGGAGGGACGTGCGGAGTTAGTCCGGAGGTCAGAGTTGTGTCAATTACATGGGATATGACAGAGGCCCACAGTTTGCCTCTACCTTTGCCAAAGAGCTCAGAAAGCTCTTGAACTATGACCTCACTCTATCCACCACCTACCACCCCCAAACAGATGGAAAAACCAAACATGTCAACCAGGAGATCGAAACTTATCTTTGAATCTTCTGCAGCAACAACCCCTCCTCATGGCATGAACTTCTTACTCATGCCAAGTTCACACACAATCACCGTCCTCACTCCATAATGGAAAAATCTCCATTTTACCTCATGATGGGCTATGAACCCCATGCCCTACCTTCTATCATCCCCGATATCAAGGTTTCCACAGTTGAAGACTGCCTTAAGTCCCTCACTGCTTCCCATGATGAAGCCCTTGCTGCCCATGAACTTGCTCACCAGACTATGGCCCAACGCACCCAGTCCAAGTTCCAATCCTTCGTCAAAGGAGACAAAGTCTGGTTGGAGGCCTGCAATCTGAAATGAAACGTTGTTAACCCAAAGTTCACCCTGAAATGGGAAGGACCCTTTCCCATCATCGAAGTACTATCCCTGATCACCTACCACCTAAAGCTCCCATCCACCTGGAAAATACATCCAGTCTTCCAGGCTTCCCTCTTATTGTCATATCACAAAAATGACATCCATGGACCCAATTTCATGAGATCTCCCCCAGACCTTGTAGATGGCAAGGAAGAATACAAGATCAATAAGATCTTACATTATAAAGGAACCCTGTCTAACTGCCTCTTCCTGATCTGATAGAAGGGCTATACAACTGAAGAAGACTCTTGGGAATCCAAGCAGAACCTAAAACATTCTAAGGCTGCCCTGACATATTATAAGAACCATCACCCCTCTGCTTTCCCCTCAGAACCTTTGCCCTTGTCACCTTGCAAACATGACCATGTCTCCCCTCCACAATGTTGCCTTCATCACTGATGACATCAAAGAACTCTCTGCCTGTGTCATCAACTCTTTGTCCACCATGTCCACCCTAAAAGACACTCTCTCTGAGACCTCTACCTTTGTTGAACCTCTCACCAACAAGAACTGTTCTCCATCACCCACTTTCACAGATGCTGGCTGGAATAGCCTTCCTCCTGACTCCCCGTTCCATGCTCCCCTTGTGGAGATCCCTAGACCCCCCATAGCATGCCCTGTCTGTACCATAGACCTTCCCATCCATGCTCATCACCTCCATTCCACCACCATCCCGAATCTGTACATTGCTAAGTACTGTGATCACATCTATGATAGGCACATGGCCATCACCATCAGCCCTTATCTAGATATGAGCTCCCCTCTCTACTGCCTTGTCCACCTCTTATGGCAAGTTGGCTGCCTTAGTTTCCTAAACCACCCCACCACCGTCACCATCTTGGGCAAAGCCAACCTCAAACTCAATGTCTTGGCCCACCAGCTCAAGTTAGGAGAGTTCCTAGCTGACCTTGATCATTACCTCACTGAGGCCAATGCCCAATTCACTGAACCTGCACCCATCCCTGTCCCAGCTCCTACCCCATCAACGACTACTGTCATCTCTCCTACACCATCCATACCCTCTGCATCGTCTTTCCCTCTGGCTGAAGAAGCCATCCACCTCATAAACCTAATCAAATGCCATCACACTCAGGACTGAGGAGAACTTGTCCTCACTTCTGACAACCCCTGTTACCCCCAGAGTTGTTTTCTCTGCCACTGCCTTGGCCATTTTTGAAGCCAATGCGAGACCTACCAGTGCCCTACCTCCCTTCGATGGGCCCCTGGCCATAACCAGTGGGAATGCACTCTCCAACAACCTACTCCTCAGTCCTCTCCCTCCTCCTTGCCCATGTCCCACCAGTTGTCTTTGTTCTCATCCAGAGGAACTTCACCATCAAACCCTACACACCAACATACTTGTCGAACTGTTCAGTTCACCCCCAGACACTGCCCCTCATCCTTACAGGCATCCACCAGCCAAGCTCCACCCCTGAATGAAAGGGAAGATGACTTCAAATTTGATGACACTGCCATGTCCAACATGACTGGCAAGCCTTATGGGGAATATAAGAATTTTTGAAGCATGGTGACTTCAAGTCTACTAAGGGAGTAATGTTACGATTTACCTCAGACTACACTTCTTTCCTCAGACTTATCACTTACATACACATGGGTATAAGTCCCAACTTGAATGTTTATTTCTTTTCATCACTGACTATGATACCTTGACTCATCGTCTGTGTCCATCACATTCCATGTGATTCTACCCCACTTGCTTCATCAGTGATTTCATTCATCATATTCCTTTACATTCTATGCCTGCCCTAGATTCCTTTATGTATATAAACCCATGTTGTCACACATATGCTCCTTAGTCTAGTCTTACTGTTCTCTACCTTGTACACTCACCATTGCTGAAATACATCGCTGTTCCCACTCCACAATGCAGGCCCAAGGGTAGCCTTAATACCTTCTTGTTCTCCATCACTGTGAATTACCCTTAAGTGGGAAGTCTCCATCATCAACCTTGCCTAGAGGTCTCCTCATTACCACCCTTTAAAGGGAAGTCCTCGTCATCTGTCCTCGTTAGTAGGCAGACTCCTTGTCCACCATTAACTTGGTAGTACCCTTGGCCACCATTAGCTTGGTAGCATCCTTCGTCACTGAACCTTGTTAGTAGGTAGGCTCCTCATAGACATCTGGCAATCATCAAGCTCTGTCACCCCTTTGTCCACAGTTAAGTCCACAGCTTCAACAGTTCTATGCCTGCCCTCGTTTAGATCAGCCATAACAGTCAGGATCCTCTTGGAGGCCATAGCATTCTTGAATTGATGATGAAAGTACAGTGCAACCACAAACAAGTCCTTTATGGATACAAAGATATTGATCTTCAGCACCTGGTCTAGCACTCACTTAGGGGTGAACTCATCTTTGAGAGAAAAGATGTATCTGTATTGAGTAGGAAAAAAGGGAGTTGAGTAGAAAGAGGGCATATTAGTGGAAGACACTTTAGGAGGAAGGACACCTTGTTTCAAAGCTCTGCCATCCTTGGGAGTAGATGGACCCAGTATGGATTGAGAGGCAGGAGTAGAAGCTGATGGCCTTCAAGACTGCTGTATCTCTGGAGTTTTTATCTTCTCCAACACACTTGTAGCTCTAGGATTGAGCCTCTTTAGGGCACTCCAGGAAGGAATGGTGATACCATCAAGGCAAATGTACTTTCCAAACTTCCTTTCCTTCACTCTGTTGGCTCAAAAAGTAGTCCATGCCTGGGCAATAGATGGCTGAAACACTGGGTCAGCACTTCAATGAAATTATTTACTTCCTTGTCATGGTAGTCAATTGTAGACATAAATGCAAAGGGCTCTATATCCAGAATGGCATCAATTGGTTTCTCAGGGTATGCTACCAAATAAATCCTGGCAGTGAGGGATGGCAGGATGTTGTGGACAGGAGTCTGTTGGGTGGCATGAGCAGTGTTGACTGCTGGAGTTGGGTTGAAAGCCTGTTCAGCTTCCAGGTGCTTGACACCTATGCAGCCAGGTATTCTTGAAATATGAGAACTTTCTGGCATGATAGATGGCTGTCTTGCCCTTGGATGCACCTGCTGACTTGAAGAAATTTCAGGGCTTCCTCAAAGTTTCAGATGAAGTGCCCTAAGCCTGTGCAGAACCTGCAAGATGGATTGTGGATTCTGATCACATAAGTGGCAGCAGTGAAGGTATACTCAGCCTTAATGTCCACCCTAGCAGGGACAGGCATGTAAGCTTGGGAACTTAAATGTGCTGGTTGACTGAAGGTGGAAACAATTGAAGTGATTGCCAGATTAATAATTGTAAAAATGGTAGAACAGAATGCAGAGCCTGTTAACAGAAATTTGGCACTGATGAGTACATCAGTTATCAGATATGGATCATCGGGATGAAGATCTGGCTTGGTGATGGTGAGCCAGATCTGAAGCTTCTTCTCTACTTCAGGGGAAAACCCATAAAGGAAGAGGGCATCTTTGTCAGCATCAGACAACTTGTGCTTTGTAATGAGGTGAGTGGCAAGCTTGCTAAACTTTCACCTGTATGAACTGAGGTCTTCTTGATTTCACATCACCTTGGACCACAACTCCTGTACAAGGTACTTCATGTCAGTGCAACAGTAGTGGAAATCACCTTCACATCCCAGATACAATTTTTTAATGGCATCAACAAACTTCTGCCAATCTTGGTCTTTGGCAGCATCTAGGGTCTTTCAGAGTTTGGCTTCATCAAAATCCACATATCAGATCATATGCTCTATCTTTTCAATGGTGATAAGGCTGGTGGTATTTCCTAAAATGTTGACATTTTTGAGAAAGTGTGGAAGATGTGCAGGTACTCCATTGAACTTCAGGGCATTTTGAGTTTCTCTAAGGGCCATTTGAATGGAGTTGGCCATTGGAGGTTGGGGATTAACTGGCAGAATTGGGATAGAAGTGAAAGGTGGAAGCAGATTGGTATGTTGTAGGAAAACAGAGTTCCCTATACTAATATCCTGACTTCTCCTATCGTTCTATAGCCCCTATCATGTGCCCTAAGAAATCCAAGACTGTTTCACTACTGTTTGTCCCAATCCAAGTCAAGCCAATTGAAGTTTGAAGGTTAGTTTTGAACTCAATGTTCTGGATCCAAGTTTCAGCACACCAGACCCGATGTTCCCACACCTTGGAACTGTCAAGATCTATAGAGTGGGCAAGGGTACCCAGTACTCAGCCAGATGCCCAAGAGAGCAATCACAACTATTGTATTTACCTATAGAGTGGGCAAGGGTACCCAGTACTACTAGCTATCAGCAAAAC
>JBBPTO010001859.1:0-13235 GCA_038094155.1 Pulveroboletus cf. aberrans
GCGCCAACCCCTCTGGGTTCTGACCTTTCAGATGTCTCACCTATGCTCTCATTCCAAAAGAGCAAAGGGGAGGAAAGTTCAGGCTGCACAGATGAAAATGTGTCCTCCTCAGATACACCCATGGACAACAGGCCTACAAACTATTGGACCTGGAACAGAGAACCATCATCTCCAGCTGACATGTTACATTCAACAAGTCCAAAACCATTTCAGATGCAAAGGCTGAACCTTGGAAATGCATGTTCAAGGGTCAGTGGGAGAACCTCACCTCCACAACTCCTACTCATTGCCCCAAGATGGACTCCGAACTGGATGAGGACTCCAATGACACACCACCTTCAAAAGCAGTGGGAGTACCTTCCCCACTGGAGATAATGGTCACTGATCTAATGAAGCAACTCAGCCAGCTCCACATAAAACCTACAACTTCTAGCTCCTTACAGCATCAAACTTCAACATCTCTGCCTGCAAAAATCATAGCCAGAGTTCGCAGAAGTAACTGCATATGCCAACCAGCAAACAGAAACTGCCACTACCTACAAATGCTGGAAGAAGAAACACTGTGAAAACAAGTGATGAAGCGAACTGAAAACAATGCAGAAGAAGCTAGAGGATATCTTATTGGAACCTGAAATGAAGTCTGACTCCTCCAACAATGCCACGGAGATTCCAGGAACTTTCTACAGCATGGAGGAGGAACTCCATGATCAAATTTTCATTGGAGCAGCCTGAGCACCAACTGGAGAAGACCTCCCAAACTCCATCCAAGAAGTATATACATGTCTGGACTCCGACTCATGGAAATCCACCATGGAGGAAGAACTCCTAAGTTTAAATGCAAACCACATGTATGAAACAGTGCTGATTCCAACTGGAGTAAAACCTATCACCTCCAAACCAGTGTTCCACATAAAATACAATGAAAATGAAAGAGTTGACTGCTACAAAGTCTGAATCGTCACATGCAGCTTTACTCAAAAGGAAGGGGTCAACTACCAGGAAGTATTCACTCCAGTATCAAACCTGGACTCCATGCAAACCATCATCTCCCTCACAGCTAAACATGACTTGAAGTTGGACCAAATGGATGTGTCTACTGCATACCTAAATGGAGAACTGGATGAGGAACTTTATCTCCTACCTCTGGAAGGAGTTTCCATCCAACCAGGGTACTGCTGGAGACTCCGGAGGTCCCTGTATGGACTAAAACAAGCCAGACAGACATGAAACAAGACATTGGATAAAAAACTTGGAGATATTGGATTCACTTGCCTGGATGCCGAAACATGCCTATATGTCCTCTAAAAGGACAGAAAGGTAGGTTTTCTGGTCATATATGTCGATGACCTCCTTCTAGCAGCCAGAATGTGAGCCTTCATGAACTCCATTAAACAAATGCTCTCCACATTCAAAATGCACAATCTCAGAGAGGCAAAGTTCATAGGACTGGAGATAAAACAAACTCTGAACAATCTCCTTAACCCAATTTCAGTACATCCAAACAGTCTTGCAACACTCCAGCATGGCAGACTCCAAACCTGTCTCAACTCTGATGACTCAAAACCTCACTCTCTCTGCTGATGACCCAGAGGACAACTCCATGATAACAGAGATGATGAGCAGAGGAAAAACAGTCTCATACCTAACCATCATAGGTTCCCTAATGTAGCTAATGCTCAGAACTCACCTGGACCTTGCATATGCAGTCAGAATACACAGTTGCTTCAGTGCAGCACTGAAGAAGTGTCATTGGGAAGCAGCAAAATGTGTACTCCAATACATTCAAGGGACACCAGAGATGGAAATCTGCTATGATGGAAATGAAGTCTTGATGGACCTAGACTTCCATGGGTACTCTGACACAGGGTAATCACAAGACCCGGACAACTCCTGCTCCGTCTCTGGATACCTCTTCATTAGCAATTGAGGGGCCATTTCTTGGTTGAGTAAACTGCAAAGTATGGTTGCATTGTCCACTATGGAATCAGAGTACATCGGACTTAGCAATGCTGGGCAACATCTTGCTTGGCTCCACAGCTTCTTTGAGGAGATCAAACATCTGCAACTCTGACCTATGACTCTCCACTGCAATAATCAGGTGTCATATCCCATGTAATCGACACAACTCTGACCTCCAGACCAACTCCACACATCCCTCCGGTGATTTCTCACCAACTCCGTTCCTCCGTTGCTCCGGACTTACTTCAGATACCCTTATGTATTTCCCTTGTTCTGTATTTAGTTTAGCTTCGCTCTCTGACCCCTCCAATGCTGTGTAGCACAGCTCCAGCATATGCCTATCCGACCTCTGAGTACTTAGTCATCCGACCTCCGTTACTAATCCACAGTTTCTCTCCGTATATAAAGCCTGTATCAGTACGTAGATACCTTAGGCTGAATATCAACTTAGATAGTCCTCTGTTCATCTCCAAGATCCTCCGATGTGTCTCCGACCAACGAAGGCTGTGACAGTGCAAAGGTGTGACACACAAGTCCTGTGCCAAGCCTTCACTCCTCTGGACGCAACCCTCTAGATGTCTGACCATCTCCGGTGTTCGTTCCCCCTTGACCTCCAATCTCCGACCGGAGTTTGAGTGGAGGATGTTCCAGTCTTAACATCAGGCTGCCATCATTCTCTCTCAAGATCTGCAGTTCTGCATCCAGACCAAACACATCCAACAAAAATATCACTTCATTCGGGATGATCTAGTTGGAAAAGGGAAAGCAATAGTCTGATACATTCCCACCAGAGACATGGTCATGAACATCCTCACAAAACTGCTCACCCAAGAAAAGCACTGGAGGTTCATTTGAGCCATGGGACTCCATATGTGTGTGAGTGGGAGTGTCAAACTGTAACTCCAGTACAACTCCAGTACAACTTCAAGGGTACTCCGCCCTCTTTTCATATCTCCTTCACTCCATCTGCTTCAGAGTTGTATTTATCCATTTCAGGGAAATGTCTTGATGCATCATACCATTTTCCTTTCACATCATATGACTTCCGAAAGTCATATGACTTATTTCCTCTCTTTCATGCTATTTCTTTCTTGTCTTGAGCTATTTCTAATGCACCTCACTTACACTTGCTTAACTCCAGACCGGAGTTCTCTGGAGTTAGATGTGCACATAACATTTTACTACTTAATCCCTTTTTCTTCTCAAACTCACCTCAATTGTGATTGCTCTCTTGAGCATCTGGCTGAGGTGAGACTTACCATGAACTTACCTATTGTTGTGCTAATAGTTAGCAGTACTGGGTATCTCTGCCCATACTATAGGTGAATACAGTTGTGATTGCACTCTTGCACATCTGGCTGAGTACTGGGTATCTCTGCTCATACTATAGATCTTGACACTTGTACTGCTCATACTCACTGCATTTGCATTTTTCATCATCTAAATTGTCCCCCTTTTTATTCAATCAGATCTCTCCCCCAGTGCACTGACTCTCTACTAATATCTGTCGAGTTCCTGTTGCATGTTATTCATTGTTACTCACTGTCATCCATCAATTGTTATGGTTGCTTTTTGGCTTCAGGCCCACTTTTTGTTTCTGTCGTTTTGCATTTCATTTTCATGTTGAACTCATGCAACAAATGACACATGCCATGCTCAGCATGCCCTTTCAGGGCTCCCTCCCATAAGAGACTTGTTGAGTTGATTGGCTGATTGTATCAGACTGAAATCAGATTGGATTGACTATGTGCCTGCCAATTACTTACATTACCATACCTTGACCTTTTTCTGACGGAAGGGGAAGGAATCTGGGCAATCCTGGTGGCTGGGCAATCCAGCACATGATGCTGGGTCCAATCAGCCACCACACCACATGTTTGTTTCCTGACATAAGGACGTCTTTAGTGTGGAATTTTCAATAGGTATTATTGCTTTTGTTTACCTCTGCTAGATGTGACCACATCCACTGAGCAGTGGTTAACACATCCACCAGAAAATATACAGAATAGGTCATTTTGAGTCATCCTCTTCAATATGGTGGTTTTGAATATTCTGTGGGTCATCTGTGGAGTTCCAGAGGTGGAGTGGGCAGTCCAGGTGCATGTGCTGCACTGGGTGTGTCCCCATTCATGCTGACTTGGCTGCTGGTCAGCTTACCTCCCTGTACTGACTCACTTCAAGGTATTGTGTGTGCCACTTGTTGCACCATCCATTCTTCATCGTCTCCCTTCCATTCCAACTCCGTTGCAGTTGTTTCAGCCTCACCAGCTACCTCTGTCGACACCTGGTCTGGTCTCTTCGACCTCCTGGCCTTCTGGCCTCCCTTTTTGACTTGATGCATTTGCTGTATAGACGCGTTCATCCCTGATGCTTCTAGCACCTTCCTTCGACCTATGGACATCATCCGATGCACTCTTGTCTTTCCTGGGTCACTTTGAGCTTCTCGTGCTCCCCTAGGTGAGTCCTCCATCTCCTTGTGTTCTCAGCATTTGTGCTGACATCTTGATGCATTCCACAGCTCCTTTGAACTATTATCGAAGTCCTCATAGTGCCTGGGCCCCCTCAGCACGTCCACTTTGGTGTCCATCCTGACTCAAGCCATCCTTGGTAAGTTTACCTGCTCCTTTCATTCCAAACCTTCATGCGGATGCTCCAGCATGTTATATAGCTTATTTTAACTGTTTTCTACGTCCCCAGCGTGGCTAGATGCCCCTGGCACATTCGCTCCAGTGCCATGGCCATCTCAAGCCTTTCCAGGTGAGTTTTCCCCTTCCTCCAGCTCTGGGCATTCAGGTGCATGCACCAATGCCTTCATCATCTCTTTGAGTCAGTTTCTGGACTCCTCAGAATTGTCGCACACTTCCAACACATCCGCTTCAGGTTGCATACAGCTGAAGTTGAAGCTCGAACATCCCCTCAAGCTTGACACTCAGAGGCTCCTTCTCTTGTTGTGTGTGCTGGTCTGGTGGTATGTGTGGTTTGTGGAGATATCTGGGTATGTCTTCTTCAGCTCTTGTTGCTGAATGGATCCATGCACATGTACTCATGCTCTCCCTGTCAATTGATGTGTTCCAGTGTGTCATTGCATCTTCCACCTTGTACTGTGCATCTCATTGCACTTCTTTGACATCACCCTCATCACCTGCATCTGAACTTGGATTGCATTGGGTTCAACTAGACCAACCTGAGTCCTGATGGTGACACAGTTGCCCAATTTGGTAAGTTGCATTCCCATGCATTGGCTGTACACTGACAGATCAGCCTGGGTTGCAGCAGTATAGTCTTCACTCAAATTTTGTGGGTCCATGTATCCCTACATCAACCTGCCACAGTCCACAACCCATGTATCTGTTATTGGCATAGATGCAAACACCTATAGTGGCCATTACAGTTCACATTTGTTAGGGCCGTGCGGACGAACTCCAGTGTATCTCTGGAACTCCAGAGATATTGGTAGGACCTTGGCTTCACCTTATGTGGTGCACCACTATCCAAGTCTCGGTGTTGTGGTCCTGTATTTGCAGAGGGTCGGAGGTGCAGAGTTGAGTCATTTAGACTTGGAGGAGGATTAGGATATCTGTCAGAGTTTGGCGGGAGCCAAGCATCAAGCTGATCGAGGAGAGAGAATGTCGAGTACTCAAATATATATATGGAGGTCTGGAGGAACAGAGATGCATAATTGGTGAGTTCTCATTGGAGATATGAGCAGAGTTGGTTCTGGAGGGACCAGAGCTGTCATGGATATGACAACATTGCAGATATCAATGACAGGTACATTCATTCTGCCATTGGTTTAAGGCATATTACATTTTACAATACATTCATGTTCTGATGATCAGTAAAAGAGCCTGCCCTAAGAACTGAAGAGGCACAAATGACCAGACCAATACAGCATGGGAGGAGTATATAGCCTGGTCCAGGCTTGCACAAAAAGTCACTCACTCTGGATAAGCTGCTGCATACATTCATGCTAACCTCATATATATCATCCTGACGAGTTTCAGGTCATTTTTAGAGCCTGTGCTACCACTGGGTATTGCACCTCATTCTTCATACTCAATGATGGAATCTGCTGCATCAGGTGGTAGGCTGCACCCCTGGTGACCTGGAAATTTGGTGCATCTTGTTTGGGCTCATCACTCAACAATTTCCAAAGGGAACTCAGTTGGTGTGCACATTTGGTTCATTATTGGGCTTATTACTGGAATTGCCATGTGTCATAGAAGTGCCCCAAGTGCAAACTTGGATTGACAGTTCTGCAGTGTCACACTAGCTTCAAACTGCACTGGGGAGGATCTCATTCAAGTACAGGTCATGTTGGCAATCAGTGTAACTATTGTACAATAACTCTTTTACTCTGTCACTGTGGATCTGAGCCTGAGTGCACTATCAAAATTTGATTGGTTTCAGCCTGTTTGGTGAGTGGCACATGCTCTCTTGGACACTGGTGTGTCAAGTATCAAGCACAAATGCATCATGGTACTTGTGCAAAAGTTCCAGTCAGCCCAAAATCTTTTCATAGGAAATCAACAAGTTCTACAAGGCACAACCCTTCCACATTATAAAAAAACCACTAGTGGTGCAGCTGAGTGCACACCTTTAATTGGTGGGTCTTTGCACAACTTAGACTCTAACCCACCAGGTGAACACAAATCACCATTTGAGATATATATAGCTGGAAATTGATTTTCAGAATCAGCACACAATGCCCTCTTAGCCCTATCCATCCATAATAAGCAGATGTCTCAGAGACCCATCGAAGGCTGGATGAAATTAGTTGACTCACACACAAGGGTACAATCGATCAGACTGATACCATATTGGAGTATCACATGTAAGCTTGTCATAACATGGGACACACTGAGATTCAGCTAGGGATTTACCCATATGAATGAACTTGAAGAGAAGCATGTCTATAGCACAATCAGTATGCTACTCACACAATTATGACATTCAGTGCCCTCAACATATGTAGGGCATGCACCAGCCTTCATTTGTTACATAAATGCAGGTGCTTTCGAGCAAAAACAACTCTCAAGAGTCAATGTTGACTGTTCTAAGTCACCACATTGTGGCACATAGTCCATGACTGTGGCATTTCTGGGATTCACAATATGTTTGACCCATACTTCACCATTCACTGAGAGGCCCCCTGTAAGCACATTTGGACAGATGTCAATGGGTGGTGTGAGCAGTGCGCCATCTTGTGTGCCACAGCAGCACAAGTCCCAATAGATGGGCAAAACACAGGTCAGCACTGCTGCAAGAGCAAAGACAAACACAGCAGAAGATGCACCTGATCGTCTGCATCTTACCAAGGTCTATCCTTGCATTTTGGTATAGTAAGATATCCTTATTCTCTTCAAGTTGATGACACTGCATCAGTGAATGAATGAAATGATATGTAGAAGTCACAACCCTGTCTGGAGTGCATAGAGTGTTGACTGACAGGAGAGCTCATGGGAAACCAAAGCTCACATGGACCAGAAGACTGTGGAAATGTGAGAAAGGGCTAGTCCTGGGGATTTCTGTAAACTGGGCGATGGTTGGGTCAATGGATTAGAAGGTACTGGTCACTGGCAGGTAATCATGAGAAAACTGGCTTGGACTCATTGTAAGGTAGTATTGAATCATGCCCTAGTTTCTAATTCTCTGACCAACAAAGCCAATCTGAGTCTCTATAGTTCAAAATAAAAATGGATCAGCCAACTGTATGTCATCTGTCATTGTTGTCAAGTATGTATCTACAAGATTGTTAAACCACATCAATAGCTAAGGATTGGCTCTCTCTACAAGTCTCTTCACCACTACTCCAACAGTCCTCAGGATCTTTTTGTCTTTTTCACACCATTTTATGACACACAGAGTGCTCAATGCAAACTCAAACAATTTACTTAATGGAATTCTCCATTGCCTTGACATAAACCCTGCATAGTGCGCTGAGTGGTCAACTGACAAGAATGAGGAGCATGGATTACTGTCGAACTCTGTACCAACTTAGTCAATTTTATTTCTGACCTTCATTGCTTCTTTTTCTCTCAGAAATCCCTTCTTCTGCTTTGTGTTAAGTTAAGGACTCTGTTTAATCCTGGCAACTCAGGCTAGATGATGCAAACCAGAATGTGAACCTAGACAATTGGTGCCATTTACAACAGCCATGAATGTCAATGCACAACAGACAGTACAACAGACAAGCTGCAAGGCATGCTATGTGCAACCCTAAGAGAGAACCACAGAAGTGGAGATGTTTACAAAATGGGCTCTTTGGCATGCTTCTGTCTTTCTTTCCTGCTATTATATACCTCTCCTTTGCTGAACGTCATGTGCAAAGTCACACCCCATGGCATCCTTGCTGTCTCTGCTTCTCCTCACATTCCTGGTGCTCATTTGTCTCTACCCCCCCATTGCCATGCAAGGGGCCAGCAAGAAGAGCGAGTATGGGATCATTATTGTTACAAGCATCTACCCTTCTCTGCTCGATGTCCACCACACTTACATGCCCATTGATGGATTTGGAAACCATGCAAGACTTGGCTGTCTCACTCTGTGATGTTGACTGACCCATCCATTGATTCAGTTATTCATGTATCAGGTGAGTTGGCCTGTGTGACCACTTTGCCTTCATTCATCATTTACACAGGTTCAATGAGGTGGAAATCATTGCCAACAACCAAGGTCACCAAATAACACCGTCTTGGGTCAGCTCTATGGATGATGAACGACTCTGTGTCACCACCATGGTCATACCCCCATGCCACTCAGCCTTTCACAGCATTGGTGATTCAACTAAGAATGTTTTCTATTCGAGCCTTAAGGACAGTGCTTGAAGCAACCCCATGTCTCTAGACTTGTTCCCCATGAAATGCATTCCCCCACTCCCCCACAAATCTTGCTCCCATTAACTGACTACAGATGCTGTCCCTGCCAGTCTGGGCCATCTCTGCCAATCTTCCACATCCGTTTCAGCAGTCCATTGTTGCCCCAGGAGCAGTCATCAGTATGTTTGCACATGTTGGAGAAGACATGATGGTTCATGACTTTCTGTACAGATGCTTTGTACTCATATCTCTGGCTGTCACAAGACCTGTGCCAGCATAGTCCAACTAAAGCCAGAAACTGACGATAGGTATACGGCTTGTTCTGATATGGATTGCACACTGAATCTTGATCATTCTTCCAGAGTTGGGCATGTATGTTATGCTGGGTAACACTGGCTGTGTCCTGAGTCTAGATATTACACGAAGGGGTGTGTGCAGTGCAACCTAGCACTATGTGATCCAGTACTGGAAGAGACACATGGTGCAAACTCACCCCAACAACTTTGGGCTGGCCTAATAAGATGCAAGACTGGAATGTGAGGCAGTGTGCTAAAGCTGCATACAGAACCTTGTAGTAGCCTAAAATATGATGCAAGATGTTTGTATCATGCAACTGGCACAATGTGATTGAAGTCAGCTTGCCACAGCTAATGGGGGGATGCAAATGCAGAGTTGAACTATGTATGCAGTGAGGCACTCTTTTCTACTCTGCCAAATAGCTCACTCTTCACAATGCCCCCAAAGAAATGTGCAACAGAGAAAAGTGCAAGAAACAAGGTATGCAAACAAGAGTTATTGCTATTACCAGCAGCCTGAGCTGTATTGCTAACTGTTGTTGCACCACATTAAAATAGAAAGCATCTGAGAGCTTGGCACTGTATCAAGGTCAATCTAGGTCAAAGACGGATTTAGACTTGAAAGCTGCCCAGGTCTGTGCATACAAAGAAGCAAGCAAGAAAGAAATCATCAGATATGCTTGCTGGGATGTTGTCTCCCAGAAGCTGGGCTTTGGCAAATGAAATCGCTGCATGATCAACAAAAAGCAAGTCAATTACCTGATACAATCATTCATGTCATTGGGATGCAGCCACTTCAACCCCAAAAATTTCATTCCAGTTCTCATTAAGGGCAAGTGCTGCATCAAGGGGAAGTACTCTAAAAACCCAGACCTGCAAGAAGCTCTTCCACTTCTCTGGCTCTCACCCAATATACCTTCTGGCTATGTGGTCCAAGCAGCAGGTGGCCAGCATTATGCTCTTGCTATGGACCAATAGGGCTGCTCAATTCTTCTGAGGTCAGGTCAGGTCAGGTTGCTGAGGCTTGCCGAGGGTAGTCAAGCCAAGCAACTAATGTGAGTTACGACAAAACTGTCCTAAAATGGGACTAGGCTGAGTGGGGTGACCAAGGTCAGGTCAACCAGGTTGGAAAGTTACAAGTGAGCACTGCTGGACAATGTACGACTGCTATGATGCCCCATTTTCTATTCAGCTGCTGGGTTGGGAAACAGATGAATGGTGAATGTGTGGATTCAGAATACTAGATAATTTATTTTCACTTGAGTAATGAACATGGCTGCTAGCATCCCATATCTAATTTTCGGCATGTGAGCAAGGGTGAGGGTGAGGTCATACAATGAAACATGTGTAGGGGACTGCTTTGGGTCACTGTTGTCATGACCATTGCTGAGTCTGGCACAAGATGGGGGTCTTGGTGGGGTGTCACCATGGATGCCAATGCTGGTACCATCGTCATCATCATTGTCATGCCATACTCAGCATTGTTGTGCTGTCGTTGTTGTTGGCATGCTGTCATTGTCATTGGTGCACTGTTTTCATCGCATGAGGTGCAGGAAAAAAAAATCAGTTCTTTGATGCCATGAAAGAGAAAAAATAGCAGCACTGGCACACACTATATTCACATGATAGCAGAAGGGCATAATAAGATCATGGAGGCGCACATGAGACAATGGCAGGGCACAACGCCACGCTCAGAGGGCCATCAGTGCGATGCCACTGCTGTCCTCCTTATCCAAAGAACTGATTTTTTTTTCCTGCACCTCATGTGACGAAAACGGCACACCAATGACAACGACAGCATGCCAACAACAACAACAGCACATTGATGCCAAGTATGGCACAATGACAATGACAATGACAGTACCAGCATTGGTGTCCATGGTGACACCCTGCCGAGACCCCCATCTTGCGCCAGGCTCAGCGATGGTCATAACAACAGTGACCTCAAGCGGTCCCCTACACATGTTTCATTGTACAACCTTGCCCTCACCCTTGCTCACATGCCAAAAATTAGATATGGGATGCTAGTGGTCATGTTCATTACTCAAGTGAAAATAAATTATCTAGTATCCTGAATCCACACATTTGCCATTTGTCTGTTTCCCAACCCGGTAGCTGAATAGCAAATGGGGCATCGTAGCAGTCATACATTGTCCAGCAGTGCTCACTTGTAACTTTCCAACCCGGTTGACCTGACCTTGGTCACCCCACTCAGCCTAGTCTCATTTTAGGACAGTTTTGTCATAACTCACGTTAGTCACTTGGCTTGACTACCCTTGGCAAGCCTCAGCGACCTGACCTGACCTGACCTCAGAAGAATTGAGCAGCCCTAATGGCTTACCAAGCAAGAGGCTGAGCTCATGAGATTGAAGGAAGAGGTGGTGCAGGCACAGAAGAAGAATATGGGAGAGGATGACCATAGTTACTACAGTGATCAACTGATGGAATCACTGGACCATTTGAAGAAGACAGTCTCATTGGAAGGTCAGTGGGGAGTTGTCATCTATGATTCAGGTAAGGTGTTCATACTCTTGTTATTATTTTCATGCATGTATTCACAGATACTCTTGAGTGCCCAGGGAGGTGTAAATGACACAGCAGCTGATGTCATTTTCTGCAGATCAGATTGATGAGTCTCTGGGGCTCTTTCTGTCACAAAATGCATGTCAACATGTTTACAAAGAGGGTGCAGAAGAAGGGTTAATACAAAAATTCTTAGAGCTGATGGCTGCTGATGACTGGGAACTTTGAGTTGTGTCTGACCCCCAAGGATTGATGGGAAATAAAGCACAGCAACACTCCATAATCACACAAGACTACAGAAGGATGATTTTGACATATATGGTAGATGCAGGGGGCCACTACATCCATGACCCCTCTTTCAGGCTTAGCCAATTCTTGACAGATTTTAGCATATACTTTCAAGTGACTTGAAGATTGTTTGTGAATGTGTTTCAACACAGTACCATTCACTGAACAAGACCATGCTCTTTTAATGGAGAAGGTGGAGAGAACAGAGACACATGTACAAGGGATGGTGGAGCTATGCACAATCCAGATGAAGTTGTGCCATGCAAAACCATGCCTCACCACAATCACTGATGTTCACCATGATCTTTTAAATGAAATTTTTCTGAAGCATTTCACATCCGACTCTGCTATTGCATTACATCTCAGCAATATGCAGAATCTTTCATATCATCAGGTGATGAAACAGAACTGACATGATATAGGTGAAGGATTCAAAGTTGTGATCACAAAGCTGGAGGATGCTGGCCAGCATTCAGACCAATCTGAGGAGGAAAGGCTGTCTGTAAAGTTTGCCATCATGAAGGCCCTCTTGGTTCTTCATACCAGCTACTGGAAACCTTCTCAGGATTTTTTGGACTTTCCATTCATGTGTTGTGCTTGTTACACAGAGATTCAGCATAACCTCCGGAATATTCAAGAATCTTTGCTGGAGGTGAGTCTCAATACTATGTCAGTTTCTTCCACGATAGTTTTATCCACATTTTGCATGCTGCACAAGATGGCAGTTTGAGCATTTTCCTTTGTGGCTTGACATTCCTTGTGATGCATTCAGTATGCCATTTATGCCTTAGAACTTTGTTCAGAGAGGTCTGGCTACTCTCAATTCTCAGCAGAGTGCTCTCTATCATGCAGTCATGCACAGTGTCATTCATGCTCAAGAAACCATGTTCTTCCTTCACAGTGGTGGTGGTTGTGGCAAGACTTATCTCTCCAAGATCATTGCTTCTGCTGTTCATGCTAGAGGAGAGATTGTTCTCTGTGTGGCATCCACTGGTCTGGTATCTCTTCTGCTTCCTGGAGGAAGGACTGCCCATTCCAGGTTCAAGATTCCTATCCCTTCCATGAACAGTCCACCTGCAACATCAAGAAGGATGATCCTTACCATCAGCTTCTTCAACAGACCTCACTCATCATCTGGGATGAAGCTGCCTCTCAGCATAGACATGTCATTGAGACTGTGGATAGGTCTCTCTGTGATCTCCTCAACAGGGATCAGCCATTTGAAGGTATCACTGTTCTCTTCAGTGGAAACTTTAGACAGACTCTGCCTGTGATCCAGCATGGTGCAAGAGAACAGATTGTTCCTGTCACTCTGACTCACTCCAATCTCTGGCTGAACATGTCTGTTCAT
>JBBPTO010001860.1:0-13225 GCA_038094155.1 Pulveroboletus cf. aberrans
GCGGTGAGCTCAGTGGCAGTACTGACTCAGGCAATGATATCGAAGTTGGGGACATAGTATTCCCCGGCTTTGCGAAGACGGTTGGTGAACATTCCATGTTGATAATGGTAGTCCTGGACACAAGCAATGGTAAAGTCTGTTTCCATGGCTCTGTTTCAGTAGTCCCAGAGGTGTCCATCATAGACCTCGTGGATCATGTGGTGTCGAGGGGGTCGAGGGGCACTACAATTGATGTGATCGTAGTGGCGTTTGGTGTCCAAGGAGAAGGCCTCATATAGAGCCTTTGACTCATCCTTTGATTCAGGGACATTAAGGGTATGGGTGGTCCAGTTGATTACTGGATTGGTCTTGGTTAGCCATGGCATACCAAGAAGGACATTGGAGTTTCCACAGTTCATGACGTAGAACTCAGAACGTTGGGCTATTCCTCCGATGTTGGAGAATAGGGTGCAGGTGAAGCGTACAGACCCTCCTTGATTGATGGAAGCATCTGTGTTATGAAGGGGAATGGGTGTGATTAAATGAGTGGTGGGTAGGCGATGTTTTCGAACAAAGCCCCAGTCGATGCAGTTGACGTCTGCACCACTGTCTACGATGGCAAAGATATTGATGGCTTTCATTGCATGTGAGGGGTCAATGAGTTGAATAGGGATTCTCATCGATTGCTTGTCTTTAGCATTTACAAGTACATTGGCACTCAATGAAGAAGGGAAGTCATGCATCGTGGTAACTTTCCATTTCAAAAATCCATTATGAAGATCCTTCCTGTGGTGGTCTTCCTTGGCATTTCATCATCATCATCATCCTCTATCTCTTGAAGCCTAGGAAGATCCTCAGGGGTCTCAAAAGTCTCGGCCTTAGTCACTTTCTTGACTTGTGGCATTGTAGGAGACTCAAGCTTCCTACAGTGACATTCCCACTTTCTCCGAGTATTCGTTCATCCTCCGAGTTCCTCCGAAGTCCTCCGCCACTCATTCAAGACTCAACAGTCATAGGCCATCTTCTCGAGTCAGAACTCTGATGTCCGGAGTATCGGACCTTTGTTCCCACACCCTGAACGAG
Organism: Pulveroboletus cf. aberrans; assembly: GCA_038094155.1. NCBI lineage: Eukaryota > Fungi > Basidiomycota > Agaricomycetes > Boletales > Boletaceae > Pulveroboletus > Pulveroboletus cf. aberrans. The sequence goes on from JBBPTO010001860.1 coordinate 1,063, forward strand.
TCATCCATGAGTCAGAGTTGTGTTTCCTTATCAGGTTATTACTTTATTTAGTGTCTACATTCGTTCCTTTATGTTTCCTTTTGATTCACAGTCTCGGAAATACCCAGACTCTAAAGTTTGTACATAGAATTTAGTTCTAGAAGGGAATAACCACCATCCAGCATCAGTTCTAAGTCTCTGAGTTCGATTTCCTTCATTTCCCTTCAAGTCCAGTCAAGTCCAGTCAACTCCTGACAACTCCTGACAACTCCATAGTTGATTCCTTAGCCCTACCAAATGGGGAGAAATCAGACTCTTATTTTCCAGCTCTCTCAGGACATCAGTGAGCCGTCTATATTCACCCTCACCCACTTTCTTTCTCTCTTTGCAATCCCCTGGGTCGAGAACTACACTCGCACCCCTATTTCTTGCTTAGGACTACACTCCGGAGTCCTTTTGCTGTTTTACAGTGTGGGAGTGGAAGGGAAGGTGGGGCAAGAAAGGGATCCATGTCCCTTCTTTCAGCAATGGAAGCAAAGGTTCTCCTTTCGGCAACGTTCTCGTTCCTGAGGAGTTAACTTGGGAATATGGACAACGTCAACGTCCATGGCATCAGGGTCGCAGGGAGGTCTGGAAGCTGGTTTGGTATACTGATGGGTTTGGATGGATGAGGTTCTGCAGTGTTGCTTGGCAATGGCATCTCCCTCGTCCCATTGTGCCTTGAAGTGGGAGGACTGGGCGATCCATTTCTCAATGGTGGAAGGTATGGTATCCATGGAGTTAATCCTATGCATAAGAGGGACTAGAATCCTGACCTGGAAGAACTGGATCAGAGTACAGTGGGTGGCAGCATCAGCAGCAAGTGGGGGATAAGTGAAACCAGCCTTCCTGACGTGGAGAAGGAACTTGGTGATGTAGTCATTGAGTTGAGTCATCTTCTCGATGCGGGTGGTGGCAAGCCAGAATAGGGCAGTCTGCTCAGTGTTGCCTCAATCGAAGGTGGCTTTGAACTCCTTGATAAAATCCTTGAGGGTACCAAAGTCGTCAGTCTCAAGGGCAGCACGGCACTTGAACTCAGCCCATAACTTGGCAGGACCTTTGCTCATGTAGGAAAGGAGGAAGCTGATCTTCTTATGATTGGTGTCATAGATGTCCTTATTGATGAGCATGTATGAGCAGGCAGAGGTAAGCCATGAGATGGCTTCGGAGGGTTCCCCATCATAGGCTTTGGGCCTAGCAAGGCAAAGTTCAATGGGTTTCGAAGAGGACATGGGGGCAGTGGCAAGAGGGGTGCTTTGTAGAGCGACACAGTGGGTGGTGGTTCCAAAGGTATGGTGGGGGCGACCGGAGTTGGTCTCAAAGGTGCACTAGATGGCACAACAGGAGTAGCAGCTTCTTGGTCAGAAGCATCAAAGGAGTCTTCTGCTTGAGGTGGTGGTGCACGAGGGGTACAAAAGAATTCCCTGTGAAGGGGGTTGGTCGAAGGGTGATAGGGATGAATGGTGGCTTACGTAAGAGTAGCCGGTATGAGGAGATAGTCTAGTCTTTTGTTACAGCTGATCTGGAGAGGACAGATGTAGAACTGTTGGGACTGCGGTCTTAACTGTGGACAAGGGGTGACAGAGCTTGACAATTTCAAGACGTCTACAAAGAGCCTACCTACTAGCAAGGTTCAGCAACAAGGGTTGCTACCGAGCTAATGGTGGCCAAGGTACTTCCAAGTTAACAGTGGTAACTCCCCAATTAAGGGTTGTTCAAGGAGAAAGAAGGTATCAAGGCTACCCTTAGGCCTGTATCGCAGAGTGGGAACAACAATGTATTCCTGCAGTGACAGAGAACAAGATAGGAAATGGTAAGACTAGACTGAGGAGCATAGGTGTGACGAAGTGGGTTTATATACATAAAGGAATTCAGGGCAGGCATAGAACGTGAAGGAATATGATGGAAGGAATCACTGACTGAGCAAGTGGAGGGAGATCACATGAGGTGCTACGGGAATGGGTGATAAGTCAAGGTATCATAGTCAGCGATGAAAAGAAATAAATGTCCAAGTTGGGACTTATACCCATGCGTATGTAAGCATTAAGTTGAGAAAAAAAGTGTAGTCCGAGGTAAATCATAACACTGGCCTCTTTATCATGATAGCCACAGTTTTTGACAATGCATAGAGTCTAGCCTCTTTCTGCATGTACACATTTTGCTGGCCAAAGAATATTACAATTTTCTTCTTGCAATAACACATTGTAGGTAGCTTTTATCACTTACAAAATTCTTTTAAACATAGATTTATTATCTATGATATATAGTTGTATTCTACAATTTTTTTTTATCTTGCTGGGAGGTGTGGAAGGCCCTGGCCCCCACCACCAATGCCAGCTAGTATGAGGATGGTGACAATAATTTGCACTGAGTTTTATAAAGAGCAAGTGACTCAGATGCTGCTTGCTGAAAGGATTTCATCTTATCCTCAACTCATGGATCCACCCCAACATTCATTACATGTACCTCTGTGTTTCTTCTCTTCTTCCCATTGCTGCCATTATTGCAGCTGTTGCTGTGATCAGTTGCTCACACCCTTGCCACACATCATTGTATCACAAGTAGAGGACTGCTCACACTAAACCAGTATCAAAGCTAAGTAAAGGGCAGAAGTGCCCACTACATAAATTAGCTACATAGTGTAATGTAATAACAAAGAGGACTCACCTCAGCTGCCACCTAGGAGTGGTGAAAATCACTGAGGAAGTCTGTAGAATGAAGAGGAAAGTAAATACCTATGGGTGGAGGTATAATTGCATCTCCTCTGGTGATCTCCAACTGACTCTAACTGGAATAAGTCAGATTCTGTAGCTATCTGTCAAGGTGAAATAAGAAAATAGTAAGACAGCATATCAAAGGAAATAATGATGTTGAAAGGATGTAACAAATGTCAAGAGGCATGTGCAAATGTGTAAGGGATGGTACCTGACCAGCCTGATAAGTATTAGTTTAATCCAACTTGAAGGCCAGCTCATCAACTCCTTGTCAGAGCTATTCCCTCCATGTCAGAGTTAGTTTGAGAGCATCAGAGGAGTCTGGAGAAAGGTCAGAGATCATGGGGCTTTGACAACCTGGTGTGAATTACACCCATGTACAATGCCAGGGTGATTAATGCCTCAACAATGGCACATCAACAGCAAGTGGCAGAGATTCCCATGAGTGCATCCACAATCCTGATCACAGTGAGCATGCAGACAACAGCACCTATGATGACACCCACCTTGGGCAATGAGCTGCTATCAGGTGAACTACAATTACCATCTCTCTTGACAATGCTGTTCTGCAAGCCCAGAGGGAGATCAGCAACCACATTGGTCAGTCATGTGCTGATCTAGCCATTACAAATAATCACCATCATATTGTTGCCATTGGCAGTTATAAACATGAGGTGTGGTCCAGGCATGAGGATGTTCAGATTAAGAGGTGCTTCAAGTTATGTGTAGGACATACAATCTGTTGCTGTTGATGGTGTAGGTGTTGTCTAGCTGCCAAAGATGCTGACTCATGTTCATGGGCTGAGTAGTAAAACAGCTGTGGGCGAGAACAACATGATGTTTGAAGCCACAGCATCTGTGGAGCCACCATATGAGCAAGAAGGAATGACGATGTTGTAACCAAGAGTCAGCCACACGCCTGCACATTGTGGATGAACAGACACCGAGAAGTATGGATCTCTGTGATCCATGTGGTATGTTGGACCATGGTGTGGTTAACATCAATCCCGAGGTTAAAGCCAGGAATATCAATGGATTTGCTAGGGAGAAGGATTACTGTAGAGTCATGCAAACGGAGAGAAGATCTGACAGCCTGAGGACCTCCATCAGGGCGGCGTCATAATTTACATGTTCAGGGATGCAGCGAGTGAGGAACAACGTGAGGAGCACAATGGTGACGGGCCTAGAGTGGGGCTGGCATGGGTGACGGGCGCGTGGGGACCGGCAAATTGTTCCAGGATCACCCATGTTCCTGATGTAGTGCCACTGCCTGATGTAGCGCAGAGGTACCTGAGAATGAAATCATGTGACATAGTCGAGGACGAGGATGGTGCGACATGCGGTACAGTCAACATCTGTTAGATCGATGTACCTGGCATCTACATGGATTCACTGGCAGCAATTTCGGATCCTGAAAGGAAGGCCTGTCATCAGACGGTTGTGCGTTGACGTCGTCCGTCTGCACCTCAATTGTCTCACCAAACATTGCTCATCACGTTGGTCAATTACTCAAAGACGCACGAAGTACCATTGGCCTGAGCCCTTGAGTTGAAGGATGTTCACCCACTGGAGCACTGACATGCCTTATTGCGTCGCCGGGAAGAGGATCAAGTCTACACGCAGTCTTCCAGGCGCATCCGTGTTCTTCCATGAGAGACGGTGCCCAAGTTGAATTACCAGTCTAAACACGTCGAATATTCAGACAGTATCAGTCGGGTCAGGTGACCAGTGGAGGCGGATGGTGTGCCATCTGTTTCTCGAGTGAGGCTGATCCACCAGTCCATCTTGCCATGCCAGGCCTCGCAGGAGGAGCAGAGGGAACTAGCGATCGCCACGACGATTCGCCGTGTTTCTCCAACTTGGTGTGAATCGCGGCCTACAGGACCATTGGTCGGCAGGACAGGGAGAAATGACGCTATGCACCACTGCCCAACGTTTTTTGTGCGCGATGTACGTTGTTCGCTAGAAAGTCAGACATGATTTCACGACAAATTCAAAGAGGGCCACGTTCAAGTTCACTTCCCCCATGACTGGAAAAATGAGCACTCAGTTGTGGGCATCGATGTACAGCGAGGTGACCATTCGAGGATAGTACAGCTCTCAAAGTGTTGTCGTTATTTGACGACGGGATTGACACCTCGAGCTGACAGGTAATCTTTCGCGGCACTGGGACTCTGGTCAGATGCAGGTCGTCAGGGTCTGCGGACTGCGGTCAAAGAGAGACGTACGAGGTTCTTGATGAGCTCGTAGATGCTCTTGTCGTGGTACCGAAGTCCGGTGCGTGGATCAGTGTAGGGTGCCTACGGGGACCGTTAGGAGGTCTGTTTCGCGAAGGGAAGAAAAGGACACACTTCGAGCCCTGTGATGTCGCAATAGTGACGTGGGGGAAGGAGTGATGGGGGTGCTTCGATCGAGGTGTCTGTGGGGCGTGAGATAAGGCTCTGAAAACGAAACTGACGTACACGTTGGAATGTCCTCCTCTTCTCCCGCAGAGGCAGCCTCAACGTCCATTGAATCCGACCCGCCTTCACGCTCAGTGCGTCTGCGTTCTCGCTCGGCGCGTTCACGTTCGCGTTCTTGACCAAGGACTGTCTTGAGATTCTTGGTGCGGCGGTTCGTGTTCCTGATGTAGGCAGTGTTTTTGAACGGGCGAGGGAGGTGGAGGAAGGAAAGCTGTTCGGCGAGGGTCTGTGTCGCACGTCAGCAGAGTGCGGCGTCAGGAACGCAGAACGGACGGGTGTGTGTGTCGTCGGTGTGCCGTCTGCGGGCGGCTTCCTCTTTGTCGCGCCTTTGGGTGGCCTGCGAGTGTGGTGAGCGTAGTCCGTTGACTAACTGGGGAGATGCTAACATGGCGTGGCAGAGTCGAGGGTCGCCCGCCGTAAAGACAAACGTCACCAAACACCTAAGTAGGACGGTCCCTCTTCTCCACACCCTCGATCTCATGTTCCAGGTACTAATTGAGCGGGGGTCACCGTACGTGTACCGACCCGCGCATCCCTGGCGCTGACCCCCTTCTGAGTTGACAGACTACGAATGCGGCGACCTCGATGTCCTCTCCATGCTCTCCGTTGTCGACGACCTCGGCAAGCCAATATCTTGCCATGCGCGTCGTCCCGCGGACGTACCACACCTCATCATCGTCGACAAGCCCCGGCAGGGCAGGAATCTCGGCCAAAAGATCATTCAGACCCTCATTGAGATCAGCGCGAATGGGGGCGCTATAAGACCGTCCTGAATTGCAGCGACACAAACACACGCGAGTGGTCTCCATGGCGAGAACGAACGGCGCCGATCGTGTTTCACACAACCTTCACGAAAGGTGCGGCTACACCAAGAAGGAGAATGAGATAGTGAGACTGTCACCGGGTCCTTGGTTTGGAAAACCGACGCCGCAGTTCTCGGACCAAGTACGCTCCTGAACGCCCACGGGCACCCAGACTCTAAAGTCAATCTCGCACGCTTTAGCCTCTTGGCACACGGATTATTTAATATCCATATTCGTACTCCTGATATATTTTCCGATGGCTCTCGGTCAGTAGTTAGTTCGGCACGATCTCGGACACTGGCGTCACTTCGGAGGACCGTCCCTTATATCCACATTGATATCCTATCATAGGGGGAACGTGCGATGCATGTGTACACAAGTACATCCACAGTGGTCCGCTCATCGTCCACCCTTGTCGCCCCCATCTGTTGACCTTGGGGGCTGTGCTAACGGGTGCACGGGTGGCAGGCCAATCAGGAACGTGGCGAGGCGTAAGGACCGCGGATAGACCTTGCCTTAGGTTCTTCCTTCTCTTCAGTCTTAGCCTTCTGTATGGTAATGATCCGTGTTTACAGCATTGCAACAAGCGCTCATCGCGCTACTAACCTGTCCCCAGTGGTGTGTGCCCATGGCGTTTATACGATCTTGCGCGAGTTTGACACACCCGTCCAACACACTTCGTTACGCGCTTGCTTCGAGAAGCACCTTGCTTCCTCCCCGCGGGTTTGACACACCCGGGACTCCAACACGCTCCGTTTCTACAGGTGATGGGTGAGTGGAACGCCCGTATCACCTCCTTGCTCCCGCCCCGAGGGTTTGACACAACTGTGGAACACGCCCCGTTACAGGTGATGAGGTGAGCGGACGACATCGCTCCCGTGTTTCTACAGAATTAGCAGGCAACGGCAATAACTTACATTGGGTTTTATACAGGGCGAGTGATGCTGCTTGCTGGCAGGATTTCATCTTCTCAATCCACCACAACATAGATTACATGTACCTCCGTCTCTCTGCTCTTCTCCACATCGCTGCCATTGCTGCAGTTGTTGATGCCGCCAGAAAGCCTTGGAAGCATCCGGCTTTGACACTGCGCTATTGCCCCTCGGGGAATGTTGCCAGGTGCTGTCCCCATGGTTCGGAGGCAAATGACGTATATGTAGTGAGATTTACACATCCTTCACAACCTGGTACACTCCAGCTAACGACAGCGGATGCAGCCTCTCGAGGGCTGCTTCCCTCCTAATCATTTCTTCCGGTGCCCCGCTGGCCACCGGTTCCGATGCTGCGTCCAAGTGAGTAATAACCGCGCAAGCGGAATGGAGCCACATTAATGCACCATCACGAGCAGCACGAAGCCATACTATACTGCCGAAACTCCATACATAGCATTCCTCATGGATGAGTAAATCGACAAGGTTACTTTTCGAGTCTTTTTGGCGCGTTTCCTAGTACTTTTGCACCGCCACTGAAATGGTAATGTAATCCGTGAGGAAAAGTACCCACCCAACGAATGTAAGGTTGACTTGAATTGTGAACGAAATATCAATCCTGTAGTCTAAATAGAACATCTCTTTCAGAAAACACCCAATTTTTATGTCTGAATAAACCTTAGCTATATGTATGCTGGCAGAAATTTTTGCATATACCAGTGGACAGATGTGTTAACTCATTGGCATCAGGAAACCACAAGGGGGCCATTATTACCAGACATATAGATATATCAAGGCCCTCCAAGCACCAACTGACATCTGATTTCATACCTATTATAAGTCAGCATGCAAAACACAGGTGCATGCATGCCTTGTAACTAGTAGTAATGACCTGTTATCCTCCTGTACCTGTAAGAATGATGCATGAAATTTTGTAGTAACAGATATTAGGAATTATGATAATGCATCAATTGATATCACATCTGCACTATAAATGCACAATTGGTAAGTCCCTTGAAGAAGCCCATTACCTTGTTGGCTCTCCTGATACTGCAAATAATACATGTACATAACTAGGCAGAGTGCAGCTCTGCAGTGCAATGAGGCACAAGCAGAGCCACAGCACTTAGTCTTCAGATGAGCATGGGTAAGTGGCATGCACCCTTTTCTTGCACACCCACCTAGCTCACCCAGGACCTACCCTTGGCCCTCAAGCTTTCATCACTCCTCTCTTATGCTCTTCCAGCTCATATTCACCCACATCACCTCATGGCTGACCCCAACCCTGAAGAGCCTCTGAACTATGAAAATCCAGTATGGTGTTCTCTCCAAGAGGCTGTTATGGCAGCAAACCAGATAAACCATGAGGTCACCATCACCTTCCTCTTCAGAATCTGGCATGATGACAGAGAATGCCACATCACCCTTTGGAAGGCATAGTGGGCCCAGTGCAACCAGCAAAGTGAGAATGGCCCCCCTGGGCAGGGCAATGTTCCCATCAGGCCACAACCCCAGAATGACCCCACAGTGCCTGCACCCCAAGCCTTGCCCCATCTGCCTGTCCCAGCACCCAAGGGTGGGCTGGCTGACAGCTACAAGAAAAAGGTGAAGATCAGAGACTTCATCCCAGGCCATCCTTCTCCAAATGTTCTTATCCAATGACCTTCCCAGTATGCACTACACCTTTGACATAGCCAGTATCAATGACATCCTCACACTCTGCCTGGCCACCTCCATCAAAACATCCCAATGTGCCTGAGCTGACCAAAGTCTATCTTTTGGTGAGTTTCTACAATCATGCACATCATACTTACACCACATCAAACAAGCAGAGTGGCCCAAGGCACATGTCAATGCCCTAGCAGTCTTTTTCTGTAAAATAGAAACACACCCTCAGTGCTGCACTGTGAATGGGGACACAACAGTCCTCACATATGCCATGCATGTCTGACACTTATGGAATGATGACCTCAAAGTCAGCCCCACCAGTGTCTTTGACATATTGGAGATCAATGAGAATTTAATGAATTCAAAACAAATGATGTGGTCAACAAATGCATATCTGACAGGTAGGCACTCAAACAGTCACTCTATCCAGCTCATTCACTTACTGGATTTCCTCACCCTTTTCATGACCCCTGAGATTGCACTGGTGATGTGGACCTGTCCCCACCATCATTGCTCCACCCCTCACACTGGTGTTATGGACACTTTCCCACCATTGTTGCCCCAATACCTGCACCAGTGCCATGGATTCTTTCCCACTGTCATTTCCCCAACACCTGCACTGGTGACATGGACTTTTTCCCACCATCATTGCCCCACCCCCTACACTGGTGTCATAGATCCTTTCCCACCATCATTTCTCCAACACCTGCACTGGTGCTGTGGATACTTCTCCACCATTGTGTCAAAATATAACTCTGGTACAACTCTGATACAACTCCAAGGGTACTCCACCCTCTTTTCATGCATCCTCCACTCCATTCACTTCAGAGTTGCATTTATCTGTTTCAGGAATGCCTCATCACATCGTACCATTTTTCTTTTGACCATCATATGACTTATTTCTTTTCTCTTGAACCATTCCTTTCTCATTTTGAGCTATTCCAAATACACTTCACTTATCCTCACTTAACTCCGGACTGGAGTTTTCCAGAGTTAGATGCACACATATCATTTCACTACTTAATCCCATTGTTTCCTTCAACTCACCTCAGTTGTGATTGCTCTCTTGGGCATCTGGCTGAGGTTAGATCCCTTCTGTCCATTTATCTATAGTTTCACTGATAGCTAGTAGTACTGGGTACCTTTGCCCACTCTATAGAATTTGACACATTGTTGCTCTAATATCTGCACTGGTGTTGTGGACCCTTTTCCACTGTCATTGCCCCAACACCCACACCAGTGCCATGGATCCTTTTTTACTGTCATTGCCTTACCACTCAAACTGATGCCATATACACATCCCCATCATTGTTGTCAAATTGCATGCACATATGGCTCAGACCCATTTCCACCATTGCTGCCCATTGCACACATACCAGTAATGTGGACACATCCCCACCACCACTTTCCAACATGTTCATCTTCAACCTGGATCCATTTTCATCTGCACACCACATCAACACCACCAGGCTTGATGCCATCTTAAGGCACTGCCCCTCTCCTTGCAACCATCAGGCCCACTGAGCTCTCTACATGCCTAATAACTCAGTGCCCACCCACCAGTGCAATTCATGCTCAGTGTACAGGAATGCAATGAGCAACCCCTGTGGGATCATACCACAACTGTGTTTGCCAGGCAACAACCTCTCCATTGACTGGCAAAAGCCACACAGATGCTTCAAGTCCCACTCCTCCACCAGGCATGACTGTTCAGGGTGTGGTGAGCACAGCCATGGAGCTCAGCAGTGTCCTCACACACAGAGGTATGCAGGCACAGATACCTTATAAGGTGGAGGTGTGGCTAAATGCCCTTGCATGCTATGGCTCACTCCATAGATACCCCAATGTATATAATACAAAACCTCTCATTTCTGCACTTGAACAAGCTGGTTTCTTTGATTAATTATTGCATGGACTGGAACAGATTTCCTCCATTGTATGGTACGTTTTCCATAATCACACATTCAATCTCCTCCCTCCCTTCTGGATCCCAAGGTGCAGTTTGGGACATAGCAGAAGCACACTGTGCTGCCCCACTCCATCCATCACAATGGCATGGATTAGTTACCTGATTATCACATAAGCACTTCATGGTAGATATGTCACTATGTTAGTGAAATCCAGGCATGGCATATAATACATGATGTGTTCTAGGCACTCAATGAAGCCAAAATAAATGCCCTTCTGAAAGCTTCTAAACCCCCTGAACCACCTTCCACCAAGCATGCCCCATGGCAACCCTACACTGTCACCATGATCACCACTTCATGCTTCCATCTAAACATGATACCCTGAGGTGGCCATCTTTGCACACACAACCACCACCTTTCCTGCCACAGCCTGCATGGGTGAAATCACTATCCCCAATCTTGATGTGTTCAATTAACATATAATGCAATCTCATGTCACATTCTGGCTCAGCCACCAGGGCTTTCCCTGTCACCATTTTCCAACTTCTGAGAATCAAATCTACCCTTCTCAGTGAAGACATTTCATAGATCTCACAACAAGGCTCAACCAACCCCCTTGATGCACTCAATCACCACTGCTGCACAGATGACCCCACCCTGGATGAAACAGCATTCTTCATCCACCATTTCCAAGGTGGGCACAAACCCCTCACCAGGCCTGCTCAAGATTCCTTAAAAGGCTTGACCTCACATTTACAGCAGCCAGGCCAGCCCTGCTCCAAGACCAGGGCATCCACAGTGATTTCACCCTCAAATACCTCCCATTCAATGTCATCAAGGTTGAAGGAAACTGGGTGAGCAATGCATTCTTAGCATATCTATGCAGACATGCACATGTCCTCATGCCATATATACAACCCATCCACCACTTACAACAGAAATTTCTGCACTCAATGCTGCCACCAGTACAAAGCCAGACACCAGCATGCCCTTCCCATTACCACTCTTGCATCACTGGCCTTCTACATTTCATGTACATATGTGACATGTTCACTGCCTGCATCAGCCATCCTCCTAAAATTTAGGGACAGCAGCTCATGCACATTCACCAGGTCACTTCCATCTGAAGCCAGAAAGTGCTGTGCACTTCCACCCACCCTCTGATCTTAGATATCATGTACCTACAGTACACTTCACCTTTTGTCTGATCACCTCAGCGATGTTCAAAAAGTGCAGCTCTGTGGTGCAATAAGGCATAAGCAAAGCCACAGTGCTTAGTCTTCAGACAAGCATGGGTAAGCAGCATGTACCCTTTTTTCACACACCTACTTAGCTCACCTGGGACCTACCCTTGGCCCTTGAGCTTTCATCACCCCACCCACCACACCCTATCCTCAGTTTCCTCAGACCCTCGCATCTCTCCATCTTCCACACCCCACAGATTCCTGGAGTGCAGATTAACCACAGCTAGCAGCTGCCACTGTGAGGCAATCCCTTCCACCCTCACAGTGTTATGAATTACCTTGGACTACACTTTTCTTTCACTTATTGCTTACATACACATGGGTATAAGTCCCAACTTGAATGTTTGTTTCTTTCCATTACTGACTACAATACCCTGACTCATCATCCACTTCCATCACATTCTATGCAATTCCA
>JBBPTO010001861.1:0-13220 GCA_038094155.1 Pulveroboletus cf. aberrans
GAGGGGTGTGTAACATTGACGGAGACAGCCATTAGCGTCTGAGAGGGTGGTGCCATACTGAGCAATGTGCTTGAGGGGGGCCATCACCTCATCCATGCAATGGTGGAAAAGGCGAGTGAGGAGAAGGGTTTGATAATCTGGGTGAACTTCGAACTTGGGGGTTGGAATGAATGCGACACAACACCATGCATGGGATGTCACCTGCATCCTCACGTCAGACTGAATATTGGCAATGGTCATGAATACCGGATGCATCTCTAGTCTTCCAGTTTGACATGTTATGGGGGTCTTATCAGAAGCAAGGATAATCAGAATGATAGTTGCACCAGGAGGGAGTTGATCCTGCAATGCCAATGTAAGGTGACTGGGGGTATCTGCAAGATACAATACATACTTGAATATCGAATGCATGGGTTCCAGTGAAGAATCCACTGTATTCATGTTCTGTTCCTCGCATGACAATGTGAGGGTCATACGACATATGTCTTGCAAACATTGGATTGGATAGCAACTCCTTCACAACATCCAAGCTATTGCAGTGGATGAGCCGGATGGGGTGAGTTGTTTTGAAGCCTTGGAATGTGACCAGAGAGGATTTCCACTGAGTACCTTGGGGAAGGGCTGCTAGCCAGCCGAATAGTTTATCAACATTGTTGAACGATGGCTGGGGGTGTTTCTTGAACTTGACTATTAATCAGAATGTGGGTAGAAGATATGGCTAAATTACTCACCCATTTAAGCTTGAGGAAGCGAGTAATCTGCAACTTTGTGAGGTTTAATGTGAGGAATTTTGCAAGATCCCACTCTTCCTCATCTTGGAATGGATAGTATGGCACATGCTCTCGATGTCTTTCAAACTTGGAAGCCCTCAAATGGTCAAGAAGGGTTTTACCTTGTTTTGGGACAATAAATCCGGACATAGAATGGTAGCTGCCACTAACATTCGTATCTTGAGATCCACGAAGAAAGGCAGGGGGGACCAGAACCTCATGTGTCACTGTGGGGACTTGGCTAGCCAGTTGTTCCAGGGTCTTGACACATTCAGCACTGCTACTATTAATATGGTGATGAAAGGCTTCCTCGGATGGAAATGTTGAATGACAACCAGAACATATGATATCCATTGAAGTGTCGGTTTATGGTAAGCTCAAGCCTATCGATGGATGGAAATTGTTCTAAGTTCTTCAAACTCAGACTAAAGCTCTGCTGAACTATGTCAAGCACTCCAACCTCACAACCCCAATATCATAGGCTTGATGGACATCCATGCCCCATCCGACTCAACTCCACCACTATCATCCTCTGTTACACCATTGCTTGAATCCAGTCTCATGAGCAGTCTATCCTCTCACTTTCATGAAAGGGGTGATATTCTCCCCACCCTACGACCATTGGACAATGATCACAATGGAGAGGACCTACTCTTCCCACGGCAACCATCGACCTACAATCCTTCCACCTATGGCCCCTCGTACTCCCTGTGTTCTAACAGCAACAGGAGCTATCCCAGTTCTCCCCCTTCCAGATCTGTCTCACCCAGTTCTTCCCAACCTCCTAGGATGCCCTCTTCTCACTCTTCATACAGCAGTGCTGCTAGCTCCCCACAGCTTTCCCCTAGGGTGCGCACTTCACAACAGCAGGCTTGGACGTCTTCAAGATACAAACTGTATCCACCTCATGGCCCAATGCCCATTGAGCTTCAATTTACCGCAAGGACTACCGGTCCTTCATCCCACCTAAGTATAACACCAGGGGACATTGAGGAGGTATATTTCTACTTTCAATTCAAAGATCAGATCTTTGCTAATCACATCAAATCAAGGGTAAGATGTTTTTACAGGCTGCACTCTCGCACCTGCCCGAGGAGCTTGTCCAGAAAGCTTATGAAGCAAAGCGAGCTGATCAAGACTCTGTTGTGCACCAGGTCGCACAAATAGCATCTGAGATCGAATCCCTTGAAAGGCATAGATAGTTTTTGTCTGCCATTCAGGAACATCAAGAGAAACAGCTAGCTACAGAGGAGTCGCTCTTGGAAGTCGTGAAGAACGTACTATCTCCACATGCTTTGCACAAACTTGAAGATGATAGCGGATACTACCATGCTGTCTTTGCCAAGGAGCTTGTTGCATTGACAGTGGCAGATGCACAGCTCAGTCACATTGGTAGTCTCGGATCGGTTGATGTAGCCTAAGTAGTACCAGCTGGGGCGCGGGGGAGAACGTTTAGAGGTACGTGACACCAATAGAGGTGAGAGATGATACTAAACCGAGCTACGACGATCAGGGATGGGTGTATCATGTGATGACAGCCTGGACTGACTCGATCACTGTAATCTGTGCTTCTGCTTCCTCATGTATTGATTATCAGAAATTATGCAATTTCTTTTTTGTTACTTGACCACACCATCTCCCTGTCTGAACTGTGCTCCTTCCATGAGTAGGCAGCGACGACAGGACACCGTACATCCCTTTTCTTTTCGTAATGATCCTAACCAATTCTACCACAGTATCAAAAACCCCGGCGAGATCCCAGAAATCTAAACTTGCCCGGTGAAGCGCCAGCAGACCCATCCTTCCTCAACATGAACCAGCCTGGCCTTCCAGGTAACAACCCATCCGATCACTGTTATGCAGGGAATCTTGCACAGAATCAGCTTGGTTGGACATCAGTGACAGGATCAACCCTCAATCAACGTTCTTCATTTGATGTGCACAGAGACTTGTCATTTTCTAATTACCATGATCATGCATCAGTGGCGCCTGATCCAGCCCGTCTTCAACATGGGATGGAACTCGCTCAGCAATTATGTCTCAGAATGCCCCGTTGTCCAGGTGTCCAGATTCTTGGACAGCGCGAAAGTGGGTCCATGGTAATCAATGTGATACGTCCTCTCTTTGAATAATCAGAGGGCTAACAATATTATAGACTGGAGATGCGAGTACTATCCGCCGTCCGCAATGAGAAATGCGTGTTGCGATGCCCCCAACGCCTCTGCTGCCACCGACTTTGCCCAATGCTCAAACTTCCATTCAGACACCAACTGTTGGCACCAGTGCCCCCCCTCTGCTCGCCCAACAAACAGTGGGAGTCACAACAAATGTTCGCTTAAGCAAGACGGATAAAAGAAGGATAATGGAGGCAGCCAAACGCAACATCTACACTATAATGCTGACACGTGAAGCCACTCCATCACACGAAGTTAGAGAGCATTTTGTCGAGGAGGCCATTGCCAATGCGAAACGGTCAATTTTCGGTGAAGGTAAATAGATGATAACTAGGTCTATTATAAGCTAAGTTACGCCTGGTAGTGTCCATTGAAGGGTGGGACGCCAGTGGAGATGTAACAACCGCCATGGGAGCCGTCCGGCACTTGTTCAAAAAGTATGCTATGTGTCGTGTCCAGTGTGACTACGGTCTTCGACTCCAACTCGACGAGCCAGAGGTCACGCACAAGACTACACGCGTGAAACTGCTGACTAGGGATTTTCAATACTTGAAAACCACAACAGTAAGCCGATCCACTCAGTTCACTAACACGCTCACTCGAATCCCTTCTTAGATCACGCAGGGAGACAGTGGTCAGATGAGTCGACGTGAATCGATCTTCACGTCAGATATATTTCAAGATACTGTCATCGACGTCCTGTTCTTGGACTCCCTCCGGCTACATAAGTTCGTTCAAGACGATAACCTGGACCAAGCTTTTGCATTAGCTGCGACATCCATCCATACTTCACTGAAAGAGTTTAGAGAGGGTTTCTTCGAGGAGATCAAGGTTAGCACAGATAATTGGAGAGAGCACTACCTGGACGTCATGGGGCTGATCCGGAAGATGCGGGAGGATCGACTTGGGTCCACTTGGCTTACAACACTGCAGACAAAGATGATGGCAAAGGGGAAATCACTACACCGTTGATTAGATTTGATGTATCCCACTCCGAGTCCAAAGTCTGATACAACTAGAAACGGCATGGCTATGACTAAAAACGGCACAGTACCTGACCTAGTCCAAAACAGCACAAAAAATGTGGGATTTGGACTCGGTAAAGGCCTTCCCAACTTTTAGATGTTGCGACACTACCTACAGCGCGTTTCAAGTCGACAAGGTTATGGGCGTCTAG
Source organism: Pulveroboletus cf. aberrans (assembly GCA_038094155.1). Taxonomy (NCBI): domain Eukaryota; kingdom Fungi; phylum Basidiomycota; class Agaricomycetes; order Boletales; family Boletaceae; genus Pulveroboletus; species Pulveroboletus cf. aberrans. Next base: position 4,122 of record JBBPTO010001861.1, read on the forward strand.
TATAAGTGAGGCGTGAGTCACGCCAATGAAGCTATGCAGCGCTAACAACAGCCCAACCCTATTGTCATGCAGCTCGCGCTGGCGTGATTGCCCGATTTGGTAAGTCGCGGAAGCCTGATCTGTGCGTGATCCGATCGGCTCTGGTGCTGTCGCGCTCCCATATCGCGCCTCCGTAACGCATACCCGTGATACATATCCGACCTTTTTGGTGCGTCCGATTCATCTGATTCGGTCCCGGCTTGACCGTACGACTTGGTGAACATGTCAAGCTCTACCGACTCTTCTAGGCCGCGGTTTCGTTCGTCCTCGTTGACGTGGTGTGGGTTCGAGCTGTCGAAGGGTTGTCTGGAATGTTCTGGAAGTGGTATGGGTGGTCTTGGTGCGTGCGCCGTCTTGCGCTCGTCGCGATCGTGCTGACTCGACTTGCTTCCAGCTAGCAGTCGTGTTTCGACCCGTTTCGAGTCGCGCCGTGCACCGCTCGTTGCGCCGTCCTTTCACCGTCGTCTCCCACCTATCTCGACACAATTTCCATTGATTTGGCGTGTTCAATCGCTGCCTCCAACTCCCGACTTCCTCTCCTCGACCCCCTGGCCTCCCGGCCTGGTATCTCGACCTGGTGCGTTCGTTTCGTCGAAGCCTTGCTCCTAACATTTTTAGTGCATTCTGGAACGCTATAGACGTCTCCTTGTGTGCGCGTATCGTCGCCTGGTTCGTCCGTCTCGTCTCTGGCCCCTCGAGCCCTCCCAGGTGAGTTCCTTCCTCCGCTCCAGAATTTGCGCTGACATTCCTGCATCTTCTGCGACTTCATCGGCATGTCCCTCTTGTCCTCGTGACCGCTGGACTCTCCCATCGACACGCTTACGCATCTGATTCGACTCGAGCCCATGGAGGTGAGTTGGTCTCCTCTCATTGCTCTGAGTGCCCACGTACGTGTACTGACGCACTGCGCGGCTTCTAAGGTTGGTTCCTGGTGTCCTCGACACAGTCGGACGCTCCCGACATGTCCGCTTCGTCTCCGATATTGCCAATATCGAAGCTCAAACATCCAGCATGCCCCCTCGAGTTCGACGCTCGGGGGTTCATTCTATCGCCGTAGAGGCTCGTCGGGTTTTGGAGGTGGCTCATGGGGGTCTTCAGGTACATCCCCATGTTATCATATGTTTATATCCACCCAGTTGTCCCGTAACTTTATATTCTATTGATCCACTCATTGATCCATGCATTAAAACCAATCATTTTAAACTCTAAGAGAGAAAAAAACTATTCAACATCTGAGTCCTCCTTGACACATAAAGCCCTTCTGGTCTTTACTCCTACTCTCTCATATACCCATTCCCCTATCTGCTCCTTTGCTGTTCCAGAAAATCCTCTAGCCAACTGCTTGATTTTCTTCCACTGCCTCTCTGAAAGATGATCAACTGACTCCAATACTTCATTGGTTGGAAAACCCCAAAGATGATGAGAAATTTTTCAAAGTTGCTTTTTCTTAGAAACCAGATACTCTCCTGTTTCAAACCATTTAAAGGCTCTCTCCACCTAACAATTGTTAAAATTAGTTGAATCCAATGTCTAGTCAAAGACCTACTGCAACAGTACAAATTGTAAGAGCAGCTCTGGGCTTCAATTCTGGAAGTTCTTGAATTGATATGGGAATACTTGACACAGAATCCAGATAGACACCAAAGGTCTGCAGGATGCACTCATGGTGAAATAGATGATGGCCAACCCATATAAGAATATTAGCAAAGCAAATGTAATTATAAATAACTTACTTGTTTATCAGTGAATCATCTACTTCAACAGTCTCCCACATATAGGGATATAACTCAGGTGGGGTAATAATTGCCCCTCCATTCTCACAAGTCTCCTTGGGCTTTGGCACAGCCCATTCAACATAGGCAGCTTGAGCAACAGGAGTGCTCAGTTTCTCATATTGATCAAAAAACATAGTGACAAAGTGAATGGCTTTCTTTGCCATTTCACCTCACCACTCACAGGACCTTTGCTTCAACTGCAAGGTAGACATTAGTATCATAGAATAGGTCAAGCAATGACTTACCAATGCAAAAACTGGGTCTTGAAAAAGAGAGACAGTGTGCTTGAAACAACTCAGAACCACTAAAGGCTCTAGGTCACTCCATAGTCAAGGGAATGAATGAGTCAATGTCTTTGATGCTGAGGAAACACCAAGAGGACAAGACTGTCCTTTGGTGGATTTTATTCAAGCCTTTATATACTACATGTGTGTTTGTATCTATGGTGCACTAATCTAAGATGTCCATGATGTCTGTGCATGTATCTAATATAATAGAGATCAAATGGAAGCTTGCTACAGCCTTGTACATGCCTGATGTGCAAGGCTGTGGAAGAATGGAAGATCATATATGAATAGGTTTAAGGATGTGGTGAAGGGTAAGGGTAATGGGTAATACATAGAATAATAATCTAGGGCAGTCTAGAATGCATATGATGTCATACCTTGTGCATGGGTAGGGTTGTGGGGTCATGCATAGAGTTTTTGTGTCATAGAGGCTAAGTTTGCATGTAGAGTTTCTAGAGTAATTGTAGTGCATGGAAGCGATGTGGGATGTTCATATACTATAGATTAAATGATTGTAACAGTGCTCAACACCCACCCACCTGTTCCACAATTCTTGGGCAACTTTAACATGCTCAGGATGATCCAGGGTCCACAGATCATCCAATTGACTCAGATATTGATACCACCAAGGGAGCACTACCTCCTGAAACTGTCTGAGGGAGTTTGGAAATCCTGGAAGGTCCTCATTACCATATCTTGGAGCCTTGCTTCACCTTCAAACAGGCTCTGACCTATTGACAGTATGGTCAGATCCATCATTGCTTGAATTGTCATTAACTCATCTTGTATTTGCCCAGCTTTGAGATTCCTGTTTTGACAGTATCCTCTTGCTAGCTGGCTTTGCCTTTCAGATAAGCACAAATGGCTGTGATACTTGACTTTGGGCTTCTGGTAAAACAAAGCATCACATGGTCAGTCCATCAATGAATAAAATCAACTGACCTTCAAACTGGAGTGAGCCAGCATGAAAGAAGTTGTGTCAGCTCTGTTGTTGCCAATTGGCCTTGAAATACATGTGTCATTGTGGTGAGCATTGCATGCATCACTTCCATTGCCACTTTCCAGCTGCCACATCATGGTATGTGCATTGCCACAAGCATCCATGTGCACATCATCACCTCTGTTGTCACCATAGCTCACATTGCTCTTGTTGTCATTTTCGTCACTGTCAGGTAAACTATGAAAGAACCCTGGCTCCTCATTGAAGTATGCTGAGTTTAGTGGTGAGTGCAGGGTCATTTTGTCTGTAATGTACATACCTGGTCTATGCTGGGAACTCTAGTAAGGTTCTCAGGCAGGTACCAAGGAACTCGACCCTAATTTTACAGCTAAGTGACCATGTTTTAAGTATATAGGTAGAACATATGTACATACCTTGTTGCTGGAGTAGCAAAGTACTGATGGATTCAGGCAGTTGAATCTTGCTTGAACTTGCCACAGAGATGAGATTTACATGCATTGGCATGGCCTGTGATCACCATGGTTCGATGGTGACAGTTGTAGTTGCAGAATCTTCATCCTATTGAGGGGATTGGAGCCATTCTTCAGGTTCTGCAGTGTCCATGAGGCCACGATATGGTTGAATTATATATGCCACTATGGTAAACAAGTTAGTGCATGAATAATTTGATGCTATGAACTACTGCACTTCATGATAGGCATTGTGATCTGGAGGAGCTGGTGGTTAAACAGGCTAGGTTGGTGATGGTACTGTTGGTACACAGAATGGAAAGATGGACAAGAAAACATACCATGTGCATTGTTACCTTCCTTTGTATCGCTTGGATCATCCACAGAGTGACCATGTAATGCTGTGGCTGCCTTTATGAGCACAATAAAATTAAAGAAAGCAGAAGGGACTTACCTGATGTGTTTCTGCTCTTGTCTTCACCATTTTGAACCTTGGCAGTTGAAGATCGATGAAATGCTAACAGTATTAGCATTGTCAGTACATCTGATATTGAAATAGGGTGAAATGAAGATGACTTACAAGATGTGCTGGCACTTCCCACAGATGAACAATGCACAAAAAGTTTATCACCTTTCCAATTCAGAAGAAAGGTGGTTACATTGCAGAAAGTGGTTTGGGTGAGCTGGTTCAGGGGTGAAAATGGAGGTGTTGGCTTCTTTGTTGGCCTGTGGTAATCAGTGGGACATCAGATGAGATTCATTGATGTTGGCATGAAAGAGTTCAAGGTAAGCAGTTGGCAGAATGATATGTGTGATTCATCACTCACTGTTTAAATGGGTTACCATTTTCAGTAGCCTTTCTTTTGCTGCTGTGAGGCTCAGCACTCCCTCTTCTTTGCTCTTCAGCTCCATCCACTCTCTCAACTGCAAGTTCTTCATTCATCCCTTTTATATTTCTGTAATTTACTTCCATCTGTCTCTTGGCCTTTCTGGTCTGTTGCACAGGCTAGTGGGACTTCCAGCAGACAGATTAACCAATCTAATCACCTTGAAGGCATATCCCCCCCTGTTCATCATCCCCATCATTGTTGCCACTTTTTCTGGCCTTTTCATTCCTGGTGTCATTTCTTCTACTGCCCTTTCCTTTCCCTGCTTAGGCAGTTTAGGTGAGTGAATTCCAGATTTATCTTGAGTATGCAAGTGGATCACCTTTCTACTGATAGGCACTGCCTCTCTGCCATCTTGTTCTTTCCACCCATTGGTACCCTTCCATCTTTCCATCTTTTGTATGGCAGAATTGGTTTGAAAGCCACAGACACCACCATTCAACTCACCCACACTGCTCACAAGCACATGCTTGGTGCTGGCACACTTCCTCAGCCACTTGTCACTTGGTGTGGTGCTTGCTCTCACCTTGTTGCTGCTATCATCTCTCACACTGGCACTGTTGCTAATGTTGCCATAGCATTCCTGGGCTGCAGCATCTCCCTTGTTTCTCTCTGCTTGTGTGTGCCCCTGCAACACGTGACATTCCACAGCCACTGGTTTTCCACTGTCAACTATCAATCAAGTTTGAGCTGATTGATCATATCAATCAAACCACTAAGTAAGTACCTGTCATTTCATTGGCCTGGATGGTCTCTTCCAATCTGGTGCCTCCAAATCCTGATTTGGGCAGCCTCTTTGAGATATCTGGGCCAGGTGGCTGGTGTTGTAGGAGACTGTACGCTCCTACAGTGTGATCCCTCAATATCTCCAGTTCCTGAGTTCTTCCTAAAGCCAATGAAGTCATTCTCTCAAACTTTGAGTGCCATCCTTACTGTCCCTGGTATCTGTCTGTCTGGTATTCATAGGATGGTGAGAGGGCTACCAGGAGTATCACCAAAGAGTGCTCATTTACCTGTTACCCTCAAGGGGGCTGAAGGGTGACCAAAAGCTCTGGACACAAATTCACAACCTCCAAGTTGCAAAAATGAGACAAGAGGTCAGCCACAGTATTGTGAATACTGGGTACATGGTACACATGAAAGTCAACATTGCAACTCAAGAGGGCATTGACCACCTGCATCAACATCAAGTTGAAGTGAGGTAGCACAGCAAGTGAGTTGAAAAGTTGAACTGTATTGATGTTGTCAGTGAAGATGACTATGCACTCCCCTTTTGAAAGACGGGTAGATGCATCAAGGAGTGCAGCCGTGATGGCAAGAGCCTTCAGATAGAAAATGGAGCTATCATTGAACCTGAAGATTTTGCTGACTGGAGCTTGATACTCTAGATTTAGTTGTGGATACCAGTAAGCTAGCCTGAAAGGTGAGGCATTACAATACATGCAGAGGACAGTAGATGGAAATTTATGATAAGACCAGGATACTGAGCATAAGAAGTAGACCCCATCTGATCATTGCAAATGTTTGACTACCCAACTTAACTCGCTTTCAACAGCTCAGTTAACCCAGAGGAATGCCTGCTGATGGAGTTTCCCAGCTGTTTTACTGTATAAGGCACAAAGTCCCAGCCAAAGATACAGATACATGTTGAGGGCCCAATTGAGATGACCCATGATGTGCTGAAATTCTCAGAGAGGGTGATGGGTACTGTGAATGCCAAAGGTTTGTAAAGCTGAGATAAGTTGTAGCTTTGAGTCTGAAGACATCTGAACATGCATGAGATTTGGATCAACATCAAATCCAATAATTGGGAGTTCATCTCCATACACCTGCTTCTTTTCTTCATGTGGCAAACCAAGATAATCCCAAAGCTCAAGAAGATGCATCATATTAGAAGGTAGAAATTTGTTGTACCAATTATAGAAGGAGAGTTCTCCCCTTTTCTGAGGTGAAAAGGAGTTATCAATATAGATATAGAGGAAAAGAATTAACAATTTGATGATCATGATCCAGATGATGAGGGACATGAAAGCATGAAAAATGTGTTGGGATGCATGTCCCCCAAATATGTTGCAATGGTCGACATATCATTTTGCATTGTATGAGACAACTTGTTTAACTTGCCAAAGGGGATGCATTGGCATCTGACGATAGGCCTCAGCTACATCTGCCTTTCACAATATAAATGAGGAGTAAGAGTTGTGCAAATAAAGAAATTGGAGGGCATTGCCCAGGTCATGGATATTATCCAGGGTAACTCCCATGATATCTTCCTGAGAAATCATATTGTTTAGGGTGTATTGCCCTGCACTATGGTCAGTAGCCAAGTGAAATCATTTGGGTCCTAGTTTTGAAATGGCATGGATCAGCATGCTGTACATGCCCAGAAGAAGATCAGGCACAAATGCTGGTGAATAATGCCCCAGTCCAACATCCTTATCAATTTGAGCTTGTAAGAAAACCCTTTCTTTGTCCAACTTTGAGAGGCATTGTGAGTTATCCCAGGTGAGGGGCCAATCCCCAAAGTGAGTGTTGGCCCAGGGCCAAAATCCTTCACATAGCCCATGACACACAGACCAAACAAGAGGTTGATTTGAGTGACCAGATAAAAGAGTTTCAAATCAATCAACATTAATAGGCAACATGATGTGAAAGAGGTCAGGATGATTCAGAGTGCATCAACATTTTGGTATTCAGCCAGAGGTAAAACAGGTAGAGGATCCACAAACTCAGTCCAACATACTGTCCAACTCCTGACTGCAGATTTCAAATCCCATACCATTTTCCTTTTGAACCTTTGACCCTTACTGAGTTCCTGGTTGACCTGGTGAATTCATGTAGTTGGGCCATTAATGATCTCCTCCACACCCACAATGGTCACAGATGTGCTCATATGGACACTGAGATTGTGATTGGTGACAGGTGCCTCTATTTCAGTTATGGCAGGGGTCTCGGCATCCAGAATTGGGAGGTGGCTTTCCTTTCCTTCAATTGCAAGTAACTCCTTCTCTGGAATTCAGACCCATGCCAAAAGAGGTAAGGAAGGTGGTTTACAAGTCATCAAACTTGGCAAAATCAGAGAGGTGTAAGTGTTTCTGATTCACTGCTCTGACACAGGTTGCCTTGTCAAGCTTGATGACTCAATGGTGGAATGATGGTTGGATGAAAGTGAAAAGCCCAGACATAAATGCTTGGTAAGTGTCATATTCATCATATCATCCTGGGAGGGTGAACATGGTGTAGGGAATGGTAGTTTCCTGTCCTCATATCCAGCATATCTGGCATATCCTGTACAATCCAGTTTCCATATCCAATCTGGTCCATCCTCATTTGTCATCCATTGGTAAGTCAAACATTCATTTCACTACACCAGACACTTGTGTTTGTACATCCAGTCGATCCGGTTCTGTCATTCCAGTCACCAGATACATAGATCTGACAATCCAGTTTTAAATCTGGTCATGCTCTTTACATGTATTTAGAGTCTTAGGTGTGCCCAGACTATAAAAGTTGTGTTTCGCATGGAGCACAATATCATCTATCTATCTGCTGTCTATCTTCTGTTCATCTCGAGTTCAGTTCTTCATCATCTTCAGTAATCCAGCCATGTCTGTGATCATCTCTTCATCCTTCTCTCCTGATCTGTGAAGAATCAAGTCCTGTGCTCATCAGCCATGTCTGAAGCATAGGAGCTCTTCCAGATCATCATTCATTCCACCTCCTGTAATTCCTGTGGTTCTCTTCCATGGAGCTCTACCCTATGAATTCCCCCTGGGACGAACCAATCGTCCCTTCATTTTCTTTCTTTGTGTTGCTGACCTGCTAGTTTCCTGTCTGGAGATGTATAGCAGTCTAGGTCATTCAACCTCTCTTCACTGTCCTCTGACATATGAAAACACTCCCTGTATTCCCATTTGACTTGCCTGGGATTGCAACCAGCAAGTTCATTGATGTATACAGTGTTGGAAGTGGTTGTCGAAATCCTTTTGATAGTCATAGCATCCTTGAATTGATGGCAGAAGTCCAGCACAACTGCAAACAAGTCCTTCATGGGCACAGAGATGTTGGTCTCCAGCACCCAGTCTAGAACTCACTTAGGAGCAGACTCATCTTTGAGCAGAAAGGTATATCTATATTGCACAGGGAATGACAGGATCATGTAGAAAGAAGTCAGATTAGCAGTCAAGACTTTAGGAGGGAGAGCACCTTGTTCTGAAGCTTTGCTGGTCTATGGAGCAGATGGACCTGGTATGAATTGAGAAGTAGGAGAGGACATTGATGGCCTTCAAGACTGTTGTATCTCAGGAGTTTCTATCTCCTCTGACACACTTGCAGCTCTAGAGTTAGGCTTCTTCAACACACTTCAGGAAGAAACAGTGACACTGTCAAAATGGACATGCTTTCCTGACTTTGTGTCTTTCACTCTGTCCACTTGAAAGCTAGCCCACACTTGGGCAATATACAGCTGGATTTCTAGGTCAGCAACTTCAACAAAATCATGTACTTCCTTACTGTGGTTATCAATAGTAGACAGAAATGCTGAAGGCTCTATATTCAGAATGGCATCTATCAGTTTTTCAGGATACACTATGGAATAGATTCCAGCAGTGAGGTGTGGTGGGATGTTGCAGCCAGGAGTCTGTTAGGTGGCATGAGCAGTGTTGATGGCAGGAGCCAGGTTGGAGGCCTGGTCAATTTCCA
>JBBPTO010001862.1:0-13220 GCA_038094155.1 Pulveroboletus cf. aberrans
GAGTACATCACTGTGAATGTAATGAAAAGATTCTGGTTGCAAGGAGATCTTCAGAAGATTCCCTTCATCTACACATTACTGAACCATTCTACCAAGTGGTCAAGACCAGTGATGTCACAGAGGTACATTCAGGTATACCAAAGAAGGTGCCTTGCACTTGGTGCAACTGCTACTTTCTGAGAGGCAAAGCTCATATCTGCACTGGGAATGATAATCAATTTGTCCAAAGAAGGGGCTCTCAGAATCCTTTATTAGCCCACTCAGAATCCCCCTTCATCATCATTCCAGAACACCTCTACTCCCACCTTGATCAACAGTGTCTTATATCAGGTCAATATACTGAACTTCCACTCCTACATTCATTGTTATGATTTACTCCGGACTACACTTTTCCCTTGACTTATTGCTTACATACGCATGGGTATAAGTCCCAACTTGGACGTTTGTTTCTTTTCATCGCTGACTATGATACCTTGACTCATCACCCATTCCCGTTGCACTTCACATGACATCCACCACTTGCTTTGTCAGCAATTCCTTTCATCATATTCCTTCACGTTCTATGCTTGCCCTGAACTCCTTTATGTATATAAACCCGCTTCATTGCACCTATGCTCCTCAGTCTAGTCTTACCGTTTACCTCCTCTGTTTCTACTTGGTACCATTGCTGGAATACACCATTGTTCCCACTCCACGATACAGGCCCAAGGGTAGCCTTGATACCTTCTTGCTCTTTGTCGACAACCCTTGATTGGGAAGTCTCCATCGTCGACCTCATCTAGAGGTCTCCTTGTCACGACTGTTAACCCAGGAGCTACCACCATTAACTCGGAAGTTCTTGTCATCTGTCCTCAATTGTAGGCAGACTTCTTGTCCACCGTTCACTCGGAAGTACCTTGGCTGCCATTAGCTCAGTAGCAACCTTTGTCGCCGAACCTTGCTAGTAGGTAGGCTCCTTGTAAGATGTCTTGCAATCGTCAAGCTCCATCGCCACCTTGTCCACAGTTAAGACCGCAGTCCTAACAGTTCTACACCTGCCCATCCCCAGGTCAGCTGTAATATTCATCATCTTCCCATCCTCTCCTGCCATCACCATCTTCACCCACACATTCCCAACTTTTACCTGAAACAAGTTCTGGTCCTCCCTTGCCTTCATCTGCAGGACAATGGGATCCCTTTGGATCTCAATCCATGCCCATTTATGGCCCTTTCAGGGTAAATGAAGACCGATCATGACCAGTTTCAGAATCTAATGTATCTGAGGCAATGGCAATGGGCAGAGATAGAAGAAGAAAACATCTTGGAGATGGGAGAAGAGTGGGTCCTGCCAGATCTGAACCAACTGCCCCACCTTCAACAAGTCTACTGGATCAATCCACTAGGCAAAATCCACTACCAAGTTCCTCTGACCCTGGTCAAACTTTCCCTTTGCCTCCACCCAGATTACATCAATTTTGGAATTTGGCACAGGGGAGACTACCTCATGATCCCATGCCTGAAGGTCTTTTCATTTTCTCATCCATACATCCAACCCCACAGACAGTCAACTTCTTAACACCAAGGCTGGTCTATCCAGTCAAGCTCCAATGGATAGAGACCAAGTGGATGTCGATGGACAGAGCAGGGATCAATAGCTGGGCTTACAATGAGGAATCTCTGGTGGACATTTATGAACGTGCAGGTTGGGCATTCCCAGTGAAGTCTTATCATGAAACTCATCATATCTGAGCTCACTGGTTTGGGTTTGAGGTGATTCAAAGGAATCACTGCAATCCCACTCACAACAAGCTTCTTCTACAATCTCTTCATCCTAACCTTGAAGTAGAAGAAGGCAATTGGAGGATAACAGGAGATCCTGAGGAGATTCCTTCTCAGAAAATGATGCTGGTAATATGGACCATAAACTTCGTGTTCATTGGCAGTCTCTTCCTTCTTCCAGGGGCCTTATGGCTATTCAATGTCACATAATCTATGGTACTGATGAAGAACACCACATTATCTACCAAGGTTTTGCAGATGAGGCCCTGAAAAGACGTCTTGGAAGAGATTATAGAAGACTATGGTGAAGAAGAGCTGCAATCATTGGAGAAGAAAAGCATAGGTGTCTCAGAATGGTTTAAAGACAATTCTCCCTTTTGCACAGAAGTTCCTCGCTCCTGGCCTCTTCCTTATTCATCCTCTTTTTCATATTCATTCAAATTTGATGAGCCTTTTTGAAGCTTTCTCAAACTATGCATCTATTTCCCTCAAGTCTTCTCTATTCCTTACATCACATGTTCTGTTCAAAATGTCTTGATTCATCCTGAGATACTTTCTGATGATGTATTTCCAAACCTGCACTTCTTTGCAGAGACTTACTATACAGGTTTTGAAGCAATGTCATCGAGACCAATGCCAAAATGGTATCAAGTTACAAAAACTCCTAGTCCCACAAATCAAACAAGACATAAAGAACTAAGAACAAAGGAATGGGAAATGAGGAGAGATTGAGAACTGAAGTGGAAAAGAAGGAGAAAGGCCTGGAGAAGGCAAAGCCTAACCTCAGAGGAAGAATCTGCTGCAGAAGTTGAAGAGCACCTACTATCTCCACATGATGCAACTTAGGAACTCAAAACACAGGATTTAACTGAAAATGAACCACATATGGATATAGCAGATCAAATCAGGACACTAGAAAGATCGGCTAACACTGATCAAAGATCTAATGATGAAAGACCAGACTTTCAGGCTATTTTTGATCATTACATGTTTGATGACATCTTTGATCAACATTGTATTGACATTGTTCTTCTTAGCTGAAATTAAAATGACTTAACTTCCCACTGATCCTACAACTCTTCAAACTGATGGTACTCTTTTGGGTTACATTCCTGTTCTAACTGGTTACAATAACTACCTGGAATGGAGAGAAAGGATGAAGAACTTTCTTGAGGCTCACAACCTTTGGGGACTTGCTGATGAAACATGTACCTGGGTCAGCACTGTTGCAGCAAGTAGAGCAAACTGGTGTTTGCTCAATGACAGAGTCTATGGCAATCTTTGACACCAACATCGCTGCAAGACTTTCCATCTATGACCAACACTACATTGTTGGTGGCACTGGAGTTGATGCCAATGACATCACTAACTCCAACACCCATGATACCTGGATCACTCTACAGAATCTCTATCAAGCATCAGGGATTTCAGCACAATTCAGCCTTCAAACTGACAGTGTTGAACAATTCACAAAGGACATGAATCATGTCCGAACCCTCTTCAATAAGCTTGAACTTGCAGGAGATAATCAAGCTGAATCTGCTTGAGCCATGCATTGCATGGTTTGACTATCAAAACATCTCAATCACCTTGTCTCAAACCTGACACAATCTACCAATTTTGGCAATCTTACCCAAGATCACATCCACAATGCTGTTCTTGCTGAGATAAATCTCAGAAAAGCGCAAGGAACACAAGGTCCCTCAAAAGGACATGCCAAAGTCATTGCAGAAGCATTAAATGCAACTGCAAATCGAACAAATCCTTTCAAAAGAGGGCCACCTCAACAAAATAGATGGCAATCTCAAACCATGCGACAAAGCTCACAACAAAACTCCAGTGAGCACACCCGAGGTAAAGGAGGGCAACAAGCCCAAAAGAAAGGATTTAGACCTGGTACCTTTCAACATCAAGAAAAGAAGCAACAGAGGCATTTTCGTTATCAAAACTGAAAGAAAAAGACTGGCAAAGTGTCATATCCCATCCTAACCCCTATCATCACACCTCCGAACTACCCTCTGATACCCCCTATGCCACCTCTGACTCTGACTCCCTCATCTCCAGTCTCCTCCGAAGGACTTTGTCCCATCACCCATCAGACATCTGATACTGGAACCCCTTCCTCCATCGGACCAATTATGATTGGTTTGGATCTCATTTCCTCTTATGTTCACTCCATTCCTCTGACATATGTTTCCTCCCTATGATCTTTCCTGTGTTACATTTCATTCTTACATCCTATGTACATCACCCCTCAGCACCCTATGATCTCTGACCATTATGTACCTTTACATATGGTTCCTCCATTCTCCATTCTGGACTCTGATCTGATACCTCTGTATATAAACCCGAGACCCCTGCATGTACTCCTCAGTTCAAATATTGATGTCCATTGATGTCTATTGATGTTGCTTGATGTCTCTTGATGTTGCTTGACCTCTTTATTGAAGTCACTCAATGATGTCCTCTCTCCTCTGAACTCTGTCCAATCCTGACAAAGTTTCCTTCCTTCCTTTATCGACCTTCCCATCTCTGAAATGAGGACCCAACAGTAGGCAAGGGTGCAACACATAAGTCCTGTGCCAAGTCCTCACCCCCATAATCCCTCATCTCCACCCTGTTCCACCTTTGTCACCTCCATATCTCATTCCATTCCATCTCCATCAGACCTTCGTTGGATGAAGTCCCAGAGGAGTTTAGCATCCTGACACAAAGGATAAGAATCTGGTACAAAGATGGTAGAAGGTTTTGTTGGAATGATAGATGAAGCAGAATTTGAAGAAGAAGCTAACATTAGAGACTGTCCTAATCCTCTCAGCACCACCCTCAATGGTGAACAGGATGAGGACACTGGAATGAATATGGGTGGTGCACCACCTCAAGTGTGGGATGCTCCATACACACCACCACCCACCCCCATTCAACTGGTGACATCCCCCAATCCATCAATCATCTTGCTTCCAGAAGAGCCTATGCTCATTAGTAGGCCCTTTCTTATCCCAAAGCATACTCTCTCATTCTAACCCACTTGATTGTGGAGAAAACCTGCCAGAAGGCAGAGACCCTTCTAATCAAATGGAAGGAGGAGGACAAATACCTCTATTATGCAACAGAAGAAAAGATGAAAAAGGAAAAAGGAAGCAGATTCTATTTCGAGGAGGTTTAACCAATCAAACAGAAAACATAACATGGGAAGATCAACCTCATTGGTATGCAGATCATCATAAACCCTATGGTTCTTTTGACTATGGTTATTACCATCCAAACCAGGATATCCCTGGGTATTACCTGAGGAACAATCATTATGATTTAGACAGAGGAGATCCAACAGATTACAATGTAAACCTTGAAGAGCAATCTACTTATGGTGACTGTTATACTGTGATAGACAAGAACACAAAAACAAATGGCCTAGCCACATCTTCCCAAATGCAAAACATATCTACAATCACAGACTTCCAAGCACAAGATCATTGGCTTGTTGACAGCGGATGTTCTGATCATATATAGATGACTTCGCCCACATAGGGAACAGAACATGGTATGCCAAAACCGCTGACAATTCACCTTTAATAGGATATGGACCTGGAAAGGTTATCATTCAACAAGATGGTAAACCTCTGGTCACCCTAGAAAAAGTCTGGTATACACCAAAAGCAAAAGAGCATCTACTTTAACTTCCAACTCTCACTCTGCATGGCTTCAGATGTGAAATTGAAGGAAAAGAATCCAGAATTTGGGACAAGTGTGGTAGATTTGTGATACAGGCATCTGCTTTATCACCACAGTCTAAGTTACATTGGTTTTGGTCATCTCAGATCACCCCAATGAACCACCAAGCAACCACACTGCAAGAGACCTCTTCATATGAAATATGGCACCAGTGCTTTGGACATACAAGCGACAATGCTTTAAGACATGGAGTCAAAAATCTAACAGGCCTACCTCAATGTGCCATCCCCATGTCTTGTCCTCCTTGTAAAGGATGTGCTATGGACAAAATGTCCAACAGATCCTTTCCAGACTCTTCAAAAAGAGCAACACAGACACTTGAACTAGTACACACAGATCTAATGGGTCCTTACCCGGTGGAACCAAGATCAAGAGCTTGATATGTTCTTACTTTTATAGATGATCACTCTGGTTTTGCACTGGTTGAATTTATCAGAGACAAAGCCACTGCTGCACAACACTTTCAAAATATGGTTTCTTGGGCTGAAACTTTTACTGGTCAACAGCTCACCTCTGTTTGTTCAGACCGAGGAGGAGAATTCATGGGCAAACTTCATGCATTCTTCACTTCTAGGGGTATCACTCATCAAACAATGGTGCCTCACACCCCTCAACAAAATGGTTGAGCAGAGAGATTTAACAGAACCATAATGGAAAAAGCAGAAGCTATGTGACATCATGCATGCTTACCAAAAGCATTCTGGAAAGATGCAGTAGAAACAGCAACCTTCATCTATAACAGACAACCAATGCATTGTTACAACTGGAAAACCACTATTGAAATCTTCAAAAGTGGTAACAAGCCAGATGTCTCTTACTTCCAAGTATTTGAATGTGAAGCATTTGTATACATCACTCCAGAACAAAGAAGTGATAAACTCAGCACCAAAGCTGAAGAAATGACCTTTATATGTTATATACCAAACACCAAAGGCTGGAGATTTTGATCAACAACCAGAAGGAGAGTCTTTGACTCTACTCAAGCTGTATTTGATGAATCATTGTTCCCTCATTGTCTCAAAGGCCAAGAAGACGGACCAATTCCAATTCCAGTAGAGGCTGAAGAAACAATAGCAAATGATGCCTCTATTGATTAAGAAGATCAAGAATCTCAAGAAATACTGGTACAACCTTGAGATCTGGTAGTACCACTATCAATACCAAGAGCAAATTTAAATCCCAATCAACCACAAGCACCACTAGAAGGCAGTACTAGTGATGAAGACTCCTCAGGAGATCATCCAAACACATCTTCCACTTTGACAACATCATCAACTCCCTCTAAAGTCTCCACTCCAAAGAAGATGAATTCACCACCTTCATATCACTCTGTACCTCCTTCTCCTTTCAAACAAGGAAAGAAGCACTGTCAAAAGAAGACATGGACAGATACAAAGCAAAACAAAGATTACTTCCACAACAAGAAGTAACTGAATCAGAAGAATCTGACTCAATAAGGAAAAGAGACTGGATGCCACCAAGGCAAACTGAAAATGAATCTCTTGTGAGATTCAGAGCACGTCCTCATCAATATCATCCTACAAGAAGAGAATGTGAACAAACCTTCAGACCTCCTCAAGAATCTGTTCAAGGATCCACAAGGTCTAGAACACCTTTATGAATCAATATCTAGCTTAGTTGCTCGACATTTGATCAAACAAGTGTCAAACTTCAGACATGATGCACAAGTCATGTCACAAGGTTGGATAAATGGACCATTGGCAGCAGCAGTAACAGGATCTGCTGATTGAAAAGTGCCAATACACTACAAAGACATCACCAAGCTACCACCTGAACAACAGGAAGCATTGTAGACTGCATGTGAAGATGAAATGAAATCTCTACATGACAGAAAAGTCTGGAAGCTTGTAGATTTGCCCAGGGACTGTCAATCAGTAAAAGGGAGATGGGTTTTTGCTGTCAGAACAGGCAATCATGTCAAAGCAAGATATGTTGCAAAAGACTTCACACAAATCTTCAGTGTGAACTATGAAGATACGTTTTCACCTGTCACTCATTTTGAAACAGTCAGGATCTTTCTAGCTTTAGCAGCACTCCATGATTGGGAAATATCAGTGCTAGATGTCAAAACAGCATTCCTGTATGGAGATCTCAATGAAGAGATCTACATGATGCAACCAGAAGGCTTCATAGATCTCAGAAATCCCTCAAAAGTCTGTCTATTAAATAAAGCCATATATGAACTAAAGCAAGCCATGCTCTAATGGAACAAGGCACTCCATGCTTCTCTTATCAAATTTGGCTATCAAAGGCTATATGCTGATACTGGAGTTTACATAAAGAAGAAAGGAAAGATCTTCACCATCATTGTGATATACATTGATAATGCACTTTTCATGGGTAGTAATAAAATACTAGTCCTCAAAGAAAAGGAATGTTTCATAAAGAGATGGAAATGCAAGGATCTTGGAGATGCAAAGGAATACTTATTCATGAGGATAACAAGAGATCAAATCAAATGAACTCTTGTCCTTGATCAAATATCCTATGCTGAAAAAGTCATCAAGTGCTTTGGTCAAGAGAACTGTAAAACAGTTACAGCACCTTTACCCTCTGGATACATACAAGACAAACCTGATTCCAAGATTCAAAGCCTCTTTCAATCTGTTATATGCTCACTTCTTTTTCTAACACTTGAAACAAGACCAGACATTGCTTTTGCAGTAATCAAGATGTCCAACAGAAGAACATTTGCAGAAGGTGATCTGGTGCCATATTCCATCTTAACCACAATCTCTATACCTCCAAACTACCCTCCAATACCCCTCATGTTGCCTCCAACTCCAACACCCTCATCTTCAGTCTCCTCTGAAGGACTCTGTCCCTTCACTTATCAGACCTCCAATACTGAAACCCTTCCTCCCATCAGACCAATTATGATTGGCCTAGATCTTGTTCCCTTTTGTGCTCACTCCATTTCCTAGACCTATGATTTATTCCTATGTTATACCTGTGCTACATTTCATTCTCTAGTCCTACATATGTTGTCATATCCCATGCAACTGAGTCAACTCTGACCTTCAGAACAACTCTGCCAATCCCTCCAGTGTGTCATATCCATGACAACTCTGGTCCTCTGAGCACCAACTCTGCTTCTATCTCTGGTGTGTTTACATCCATTATGCATCTCCATTCCTCCATTCTTCCATAGATCTATCACATTATGTCCCTGTTCTGTATTTAGTTAGCTCCCATGCTCTGTATCTTTTCCTGTCATTGTGCAGCACAGCTTCAGCAAACTGCACAACTGGTGCGCAGCTCCAGTTCATAGATTCCCAACTCTGTTTTATTACTCATCCATTATGACTTCTGTTACAAATCCAATGCACTCTGTAGTATATATACTGTACCATCTCCACTGTACATATCTCCAGTCATAATATCGAATTGAGTACTTGACGTTCTCTCCTCAATCAGCTTGATGCTCAGCTCTTCACCAAACTCTGATGGATATCCTATCCTTCTCTGAGTCTAGACAACTCATCTCCAACCCTCCAAACCCTCCAACAAATACAGGACCACAACACCAAGACTTGAATAGTGGTGCACCACATAAGGTGAAGCCAAGGTCCTACCAATATCTCCAGAGTTCCAGAGATACACCAGAGTTCGTCCACATGGCTCTAACACAGTGACTCCTCCCCAACTCTGGACCTCCATCCCTCCAAACTCATCTCAGATACCCTTACATATGTTTCTTGTTCCATATATAGTTTAGTCTCATCCCTCTGTTTCCTTCGACACTGTATAGCATAGCTCCAGTTCATTTCTGGCCTGGAGCATAGCTCTAGCACTCAAATATCTGACCTCCATCTTATACACCTACATAGCCCTTCATTACTAATCCACAGTTTCTCCAACTATATATACTTCAAACTCTGTATGTAGATACCTTAGCCTGAATATTACCATAGACCACTCCTCTTATCTTTCTCCAGATCCTCCAATGCATCTCTGACCAAGAAGGCTGCAACAGTGCAGAGACATGACACATAAGTCATGCATCAAGCCTTCACCCCTCCAGATGCCACCCTCTAAATCTCTGGCCATCTCTGGCCATTCAATCCCCTTCAACCTCTAATCTCCAACCAGAGTTTGAGCAGAGGAGATCCGAATCTTAACATATGTACATTACTCCTCAGCACCCTATGTCCTCTGATCATTATGTACCTTTATATATGGTTTCCTCCATTCTCCATTCCAGACTCCAATCTGACCTCATAGTATATAAACTCCTGTAATTCCCTCCTGTACTCCTTAGTTTGAATATTGATGTTGCTTGTCATTAATGATGTTCCCACTCCTCTAACTCCATCCAATTCTGATGAAGTTTCCCTTCTTCCTTTATTCTCTACACTGTGTCTCTTCCATCTCCGAAATAAGGACCCAACAGTAGGCAAGGGTGTGACACATAAGTCCTGTGCCAAGTCCTCACCCCCATAACCCCTTATCTCCATTCTATTCCACCTTCATCACCCCTGCATGTCGTTCCATCCCATCTCCATTGGACCTCCAGCCCTTCTAGCATCCTTTCACCCTGGAGTTGACTGATACCCCTCAGACATCTGCTGGATGGAGCCCTGGAGAAGTCTGAATCCTGACATCTTGATAGTTCACTATGTTTCTTCAACAAAGAATCTGTGCATCAAATACTTCACAAGCAGTCCTCAAAATGGTTTTATAGCATATTCTGACACAGACTGGGCTGGAGATGTAGAAACATCAAGATCCATCACTGGATATGCTATATTCCTTGCAAATGGAATGATATCATGGCTCTCAAGATAACAAAGACATGTTAGACTCTCATTCACTGAAGCAGAATACTGTGGAATGACAGAAGTGGCAAAACAAATAGTCTGGATAAGAATTCCATTTCAAGAACTAGGCTTTCCACTCAAGTCAATTCCCTTATGCATGAATAATCAAGGTGCAATGTTTCTAGCATCAAATCCTATACAGGAAGGTCACACAAAACATGTCAGAAAAGATGATCACTACATCTGAGAAGCCATCAAGTTCAAAGAAGTTGAACTGTTCTATGTTGAAACAACAAAGCAATTCACAGACATCTTTACCAAGAATCTGGGAAATGTCATGTTTTAAGAAAACATTAAGGCTTTAAAACTCATTCCATACCCTTCAAGTATGTAACATTCTAGTGAAGAGGAGTGTTGAGATTCTGTGAATTGTACACTAGGTCTTGTGCTTTGTTAATACAGGCAGACCATAGTGATAATACACTATTCATGTTACTAAAGATATAGGTCAAGTATTAGGCTTGACTCACCAAGAAGTCAAACCTAATTAAAGTGTAATATTAATTGCACTTCAGGATCAACCATATGACAATCTAGATGCAGTCTATATGACTCAGCTATGATGTCATCAGTCTGGAGCTTTCCTAGCTCCACAATGGCTGTGTTGTATCAATCCAGATCCAACTCCACCTATTTCAAATAAGTAGAGCAGCATGACTGATCCTATGATGTCATTCTGACATCATTGACCTTATTCTAGTTACATCAACCACAAGTACATACAGGTTTCTGAATGTATTTATAGATGATAAGTGCCATGATGTAATTAATAATGAGATTCACTTTCCCTTGAAATCAAGCTTCTAAGAAGCTCTACAAGGGTTGATCTCATCAATCTCACCTAACCCAACTTGGTCACAAGAACTTTAGTCTCTATCTCAGTGAGCATCCTTGACTCACCTCTCTCTCCTCTACCCTGCACAACAGGAGTACCCTTGTACCCTCCTGTTAGACAGTGCAGCCACAACCAGAGCAACTGCAATGATGCTATGATGGTGCCATAACATGGAGGCCACAACAGTGGCTGGAATAATGGGGTGGCCACTAGCACAACTGTGACAGCACAGTGACATGGGAGCCATGACTGCAGCCCCAATGCAACAACAATGGAAATGTAATGGGGCACAGCCACAACAATGATGGCACTGTGGTGTGGGAGTTGTAACTGTGACTACAATGCAATGATAATTGTGGCATGGCCATAATACAACAATGAACAGGATGGCAGCCACCAGAGTGATGGAATGACCACTAGCATGGCTATTACCAGTGACACCTGCCATATCAGTAGCAACCAGCATGAATGTGATGATATAACTCTGACAATGTGATGGCTGCTAGCACAACCAGAAAGATATGATGATAGTGACACAATGGTTGCCAGAGCACCTGGATGACCACAATGATGGACAACAGTGATGCAATGGCCACCAGTGCAACTACAATGATGCAATGAATGCCTCAATACCTGTGATGATCACAACAACAGTGCCACAGTGCATGGGTTGTGACTGTGGCCCCAATGTAATCATGACAGTGATAGAATGATGATCACAGAGACAGAATGGCCATTATGGCCACCAATGCTGGTGCAATCATGGGATAACAGGGTGGTGCAATGACAGAGATAAGTCAGTATAGTATATAGTTTTTACACTACAAACTGCTATCATCTACTGTACTCCATGGGTATACCCACTGTGGATATACCCATGGGTGCTCATTTCTTAATCAATTGACATACCCATACCCACTGTGGTGGGTGGTCACCCATGGTGGGTGTGGGTGTGGGTATAGGCCCAGTTACCCATGGGTATACCCATGCAGAACCCTAATAATAGGTTCAACAGAGAAAAGGGCTCCAGTATTGGAGGTCCAATGAGTGGTAGGACAGAGTCCTTCAGAGAAGATCAGAGATGAGGGTATTGGAGTCAGAGGTGACATGGGAGGTATAGGAGGGAGTTCAGAGGTATGAAAATCAGAGTTGGAATGAGATATGACAGTGTAATACATTTGTGAGTTACTTATAGTGTCTTAACCTATATTCTTTAGTAACATGAATGGTGTATTACCACTACAGTCTGCCTGTATTAACAGAGCACAAGACCTAGTGTTTGATTCACAGAATTTCAACACTGCCATTCTGCCACATGGCTGTGCATACCTCACCAGATTAGAGAGCATGCTAGTGTCCAGAACTAAAAAGACTTTCATTCCTCATGAATCCTCAACAGGTATTAATAAAGACCTGCATTGGTGGTTACAATGCATTCATGGAGCCACAGTATACTGCCCCATCATGCCACTGCCCACTTGTGTCAACCTACACACCTTTTCTAATGCCAGTTCTGAAATTGGTATGGGTATTGTTATCAGTCAAAAATGGAGAGCCTGAAGGCTTATCCCAGGCTGGTCCACACTATATGAAATATTGTCTCAGATTTTTTCTGAGTACTTCTTACAAGCCTCCTGCAGTGTCATTTTTGTTATGATTGGCCCCTTTTTCCTCTTGTCATGTACCTCTCACCTACACATGGGTAAAAGTCCTAATCAGGACATTCTTTTCTTTTCATCACTGACTATGATACCACTCATCATCCATTTCCATCACATTCCATGCAGTTCCACTTGCTCTGTCAGTGACTCCATCCTTACCTACCCTGAACTCACCCAGTATCTATATAAACCTTGTCTTTCCATACTTGTATTCCCAAGCTAGACCTCCCCTTCATGTACCTCAATACACTAGGTCTTCTGCTTCACCCCTTGTCCCACATCCTTAGTTCCTCATTGGGAAATCCCTGCTCTTCGAGACTTCATAGCACTCTTGAGGCTGTGCTGTTCCGGGGAACCACTTGCCACCTGACAACATTAGATCATCAGAAAGTC
>JBBPTO010001863.1:0-13218 GCA_038094155.1 Pulveroboletus cf. aberrans
TACTGAGTAAAACGGTCAACTCCGAGATGCTCCGGAGCGGAGTTGAGGGACTTGGTGCGCGTCAACCTCGGAGTTGTAGTGGATGACCTCGGAGGGGACCGGAGATCGGAGGTGTTACATTTTGACATGTTTGCAAGGAATATAAAGTAACCAGTAGTGAACCATGAGGTCTTGATGTCTCCAGCTCAATTAGTATCAGAGTAAGCCACAAAACCTTTGTTTGTGCCATATACAGTATAAGTCAGGCACAAGCTCTGAGTATGAGATGGATAGTGCACTATATAGAGCACCTTCTGCAAGTGTTCCTCTAAAGGATTTGCAGAGAACTGTGACATTTTGATCACTGAATAAGCTATGTTTGGTCATGTTTCAAGCATGATGTACAACAATAATTCAATGTCCAATTGATAGTGACTTCAAAGATCTGAGTCTGTTTGACCTTTGTTTGGCTTGAGATTATATTCAGAGGGTAGAGGAGTTGAAACTGCTTTGCAGTTCACTTGACCAAAGTGCTCAACTACTTTGGAAGCATAGGAGCATTGATCTAGTCTCAGAGTTCATTTAGAATGATCTCTGGTGATCCTCATTCCAAGATATTCTTTGACAGGGCCAAGATCTCTGGATTTCCATTGTTCCATAAACTGTCTCTTGTGTTGAAGAGTGAGCACTCTATCACTACCCATAAAAAGAGTATCATTAACATAGAAAACTAGAACAATCAAATGTTCATTGATGAATTTGATATAAACACTGAAATCACAAATACAGCATTGAAAGATGAATTCCATAAGGCTTTTATGCAACTCTTTGTTCCATTGAAGCCCTATTTGAGGCCATAGATAGTTCTTCAAAGATGACAAACTTTCTTCTCCTGGCCCAATTGAATGAAATCTTCAGGATAAATTTCTTCATCTAGTTTGCTGAACAGAAACACTGTTTTGACATTGAGAGATTCAATTTCCCAGCCTTTCAAAGCTGCAAGAGCTAGGAGTAGACAAACAGTCTCAAACCTGGTAACAGGTGAGAAGGTTTCTTCATAGTTGATACCGAAGACTTTAGTAAAGCCTTTAGTGACAAAGCAAGCCTTTTTATAACCATCACTTTTAACTGTGTATACCCATCTCCATAGATCTACCAAATTCCCAACTGTGAATTGCATAAGAGATTGGTATTTTTCATTCATAGCAGGTTTTCAGAGGTGTTGTTCATCTTTAGAAAGCTTGACTATATCTTTATACTGTCTGGAATTATTCTCACTTATAGTGGCAAACAGATGAATTCTCATTCATTGGTTACCATTCATGGTTTCCACGTCTTATTCTTCATTTGTGGGTCTTGGTTGTGTAACCAGTTCTCTTTGAAAAGTCTCCTCTTAAGGGATACAATGCCAGAATGAATACAGTGGCTCAAAAAAGTGTCCCAATGTTGGTGCATTTTGAAGAGATTGGTTAATTGCCAGCGATGAAAATCAAACAAGGCCAAATACTTGCAGTAGCGAAGGTAGTACTTGCTGTGGGCTTCCTAACCCCACTTGGATCATGTGATTTGGTTGTCATGCCACTGAGCTACAGCTATTTTAAGATGACATATCATTGGAACACTTATTTGAGCATCATGCTGTAATTCATTATCTAGTAAATAACATAAGCATACAACAGCTTCTGATGGATGCTATGCCTTGACCCTGAATAATTAAGTAAATTATGTAATTCTAAGGTGTACAAATAATACTCACCCCACTCAGTTAATCAATATCATTATGAAGCCCATTCCTACTTCTATTAAAGCTAATATTCTCTCCCTTTCTGAATCTGGTCTCTCTATTCATCAAATCTCCTCTGAAACTGGGTTGTGGAAGTCTACTGTGGCTAGTGTCATCAAAGAACACCTTCCAGAGGAGGAAAACATCAAGCTAGGATGTCCTTCTGAGCTTTTTTCCACTGATAAGAGAAGAATTATCTCTAGTATTACCTCTGGAAAAGTGGAAAATGCTATTCAAGCCACCCATCTCATTAATTCTGCCCTCTCCTCTCCTATCTTATCCTAAACTGTCTGCAATTTTCTCAAGTCTGCTTCCTTGAAAGCTGTGGTCAAGAAAAAGAAGCCTTTTCTATCTGTCAGGCATAGAAAAAAGAGGCTAGCCTTTGCTCTTAAGTATCAAGACTGGACTGTAGAGGACTGGACTAGAGTTATTTGGTCAGATGAAACCAAGATTAACAGGATTGGGTCAGATGGAAGAAAGTATGTATGGAAAATGGCAGGTAAGCCTTTATAGGACAAAGAAGTCCAGGGAACAGTAAAGTTTTGGGGGGGAAGGGGGAGGGTTTCTTGATGGTTTGGGAATGTATGGGTTGGAATGGTGTTGGGATCTTGGCAGAGATGGAGGGCAAGATGAATGCTGAGCAGTATGTCTTTGTTTTGAAGGATAATCTGCTGCCTAGCATGGAAAAATCTGGTATTCCTGAGGAAGACATTATCTTTCAACAGAACAATAACCCCAAGCACTCCTCCAGAAGAGCTCAGGAATGGCTTGAATCTCATGGTATCAAGCTTCTGGATTGGCCACCACAATCTCCAGACATTAGCCCTATTGAACATGTCTGGCAAATCCTGAAAAAAAAGCTCAACAACTATTGAAGATCAGCCAAAGAAGTATGGGAACTTTGAGAGAGGATTGCAGTGGGGCAAGATTGAGGCTGAGAAGTGTCAAAGACTGATAGAAAGTATGCCTAGAAGGATAGAGGCAGTGATTAAGGCCAAAGGAGGACACACACTAAGTACTAAAAATACAGAATTGGAATGATGCTCAAAAAAGTGACCCAATGACATGTCAGTTTAGAATGGCTGTAGCTCAGTGGCATGACAACCAAATCACATAATACGAGTGGGGTTAGGAAGTCCAGAGCAAGTACCACCTTTGCTACTGCAAATGTTTGGCCTTGTTTGGTTTCCATCACTGGCAATTAACCAATCTCTTCAAAATGCACCAACATTGGGACACTTTTTTGAGCCACTGTACAATTTGTCATGCTCACCATTCACAGCAGATAGCACAGATGACCTCACATTATAGGAAGACCTCCCAAATGGTTCCAATGAACATCCACTCAAGGGTTTCACAACTGCCATTTTTTCAATTGTCCTTCATGCTGGTGATGTCAAACAGCTCTTTTCTGAACTGAAACAACCCAGTCCTCCAGCAATGCAATCTATCAGTCTTGATTTTTGAAACACTCAGAAAAATATGAGCAAACCTGAATTATCATCTTAACAAGATGAAGACAGCAAATGGTGAATCAATGGGGCAGTGACATGCACATATGCACACATGAGAGAAACTGGGCATCAATCTTGGGACCACAATTGAGCTAGAGGAACAATTTACTTGGGTTCCACCATTTGTTACGTAACATAATGATAATCTCACTGGTCCTGAAGCCATCTCCTTGGATGAGATTGATGCAATGTTCTTGGCTTTTGAGGAAGAGGCCAGCCATGAGCCACTCAGATTCAGAGATGTTGTCAGAAAAGTGTTGGATAGGTCCATGTATAGCTTTAATGAATTGGACTGAGTCAATGAGGAAATTGCACCATGAGCAGTTGATGAGATGGTTGGAGTTGTGGACCATGGTCAGCAGAATGATGGAGGGTGGGACACAACATTGCTAATGTTGTCAAATGGCTTGGATTATCTGTAGGAGGTTGCATGTTGTCATGTTTCATCCATATAGCAAACCTTGGATCTGCCAAATGGGCAGAACTGGCAGAATCCCAGGTTCTGCCAAGTTCTGCTGGTACTACCAGCACAATTACCTCTGGATAGTTCCACCCACAGTACTAGTTGAGGCATGTGAAACTGAAACCTTAACCAATTAGCTTAGTGTAAACACATTTAAACCCCAATATATTCCCATGCCAACAAGCATTAGGCCAAAACCAAGCCTCACTATCTATATTAGACTATCATGGAACCCCTTTTTTTTTCCCGGAAAAGTGATTACCTGGTGAAAGGCTGTGCATAATAGTGTGACCACATTGTTCTTGTCCTTCTCCTGAGGGGGCATCAATGTCACACTATTTCACTTGCACTGTTATCACTCACTTCCCAGCAGCAATAGAGTTCACGACGGACCTCTCCCGTGCACCACAGGGTCTTCGCATTACTGGAGGTAGCAAGTCTGCAGTCCAGGTTCATCTGCATACACTGTTATTGGCTGGAATATAACAAGTTGTGAAGGACGGACAAATCTCACTGCAAGTTGTGATAGAACCGAAGGCGCCGGCGTTGAAGGGGGACGGCGACAACACATGGGGGAGGAGTTTCTGAAGGCCTGGCAATACTTCGAATCTGCACCCTCCGAAGGCGCGAAAGGGGCTGGCTCGCTTAGACCCTCGTGATAGGGTGCGCAGAGTCTCCAGCTGCGCTGCTCGTTCGGGGGAGCTGATGTCACTCTATTTCACTTGCGCGGTTACGGTTATCACTCACCACAATGTCACTACCGCAGCATTGGAGGTGGGGGCGCTGCTTGCCCGGGCACCGCCGGGTGGATTCCGCTGCTTCTGCAACTCTGCAGCCGGTGACAAACTGCATGCACTGCCGTTGGCCGGAAGATCCCAAGTTATGAAGGACACTCACTATGGCCAATAGTTCGGGCGTCGGGGCCAGTTCTGAGGGATAGGGATTCGGACAACACGAGGGCACTCCATGTCTGGGGCACTCCTCCGCGGCAACAACCGCAACAATGGCAATGATGGTGAGGAGAGGAGACAAACGGAGGTACATTGGGGAATCCGTGAGTCGAGAAGAAAATGAAATCCCAGTACCAGAAAGCAGCCTCACTTGCCCTATATAAAACCCGATGGAAGTTATTGCTGCCGCCCGCTCGCTTATTCTGTAACGCGGTTGCATGCACACAGATGCGGAAGGCTCCAAAGTGGTGATACGGGAACAGTGGTGTCCATTCGCCCGTCATCCGTAGTAATGGACGTAAAACGTGTTGGACAGGTGGTGTTGTCAGATTGGAAGAAAACTCGAACTTGGCAGAATTTTTCCGGTTGGGCATGAGCGCTTCAACTGAGATGAAGTGCAACAAAAGCGGAACAAGTGCGAGTTCAGGACTGCATCCTGGGCACACCACGACAAGTAGGATAGCCCAATATTCACCGATAAAACGTGTGACCTAGTGTGAATCCGTCTTGGCTAGACACTTGTTACCAAGGGATTGTATTGATTACGATGGATTGTATCGCCACCATTGGCACGATAAGTCTGTGCACAGTACAAAATACAATATAATTCCTACAAACCATTTGTCGTTTGGACGACGTCGGATGTGTTTCCCAGCACGTGTAATTTCCTTTATGATAGGCACAATGTCGGTGCTTGTTGATGAGTTGTGCAACCCAGGCGTTATGACACACGTCTGTTGCCACCCCACTCGAAGGATCGTAGTCTCACGATATCCCATAAATGGGGATCTAAGCTCCGCGACAAAAGCCCCGTCCATGATGCGTGCTATACAAACGATGGAAAGTAAATCCACGCACATACAACACATGTCAATTACTACAACATAATCGTCAATCATCGTACAAGCGTTCGCGTACGACCTTTCACCACGCCCACGCCGATAGATCCCTTTAGATCACCCCATCTTTCGATTTCCCTCACGCAGCCTCGTACGACTCGTACCTCTTCGACGACGTCGTCCTTGTCGTCACTTTTCTCCTTGACTCCATCACCCTCCCCGTCCCCACCACCCGGTCCGGCCTCCCCGGATGCGGCATTACGTTCACATTCGGGCTCACTGGTAGGTGGTCGTCATACTCTTCCTCCAGCTTGCGGATCTCCATCCCGAGCTCTTCGAGGTCGTTCGATCCCCGTCGGCGCATACTCGGGGCAGGGATGACGGGGTAGTCCTCATCGTCTTTGGGTTGGAACATGGGCAGACGCTCGTTGGCGAGGTCGGAACGACGACTGTTCGAGCGTGAGGGTATTGAACGTCGCGTATGAGGGGGAACACAGCCGATCAATACCGGAAACGCGAAAAAGAGAGAAATGCACGAACGCATCTGCAAAAGTGCGAATGTAATGCCTGATTTGTGTGCCTTGGGCGGCAAGCATGTCTGGACCCCTGTGGTCTTCGATGGGGAACGCGGACAGTTCGGAGGCGTTCTCGGCTTCTTCTCTGCATGAGAAAGACAAGTGGCGTTAGTGATCAAGTTGTGCGGTGTCTTGAATGAATTCACAAAGTAAAATAGGGACGGACAGGAAAACGGAGGTCCGCGTTTCGACGACATTGCAATCATCGTGTAGATCATGGATCGAATCCCCGAGACAGGGGATCAATGATTGTGTCCATCCGCTCATCATACCCAGCAGGGGAACGACAACCAAATACAGGGAGTCCGGTTTGATTCGCAACCTACCTCAGAAGCTGGAACACCCGTTGCATCTTGCCAACCGCCAAAATCTTGTTCTTCATCTGTTGCTTCCTGGCCGCGGCCGCCTCCGAGGGCGGCAGCGCGAGGTCGACAGGCTCATCGTCTTCTTCATCCATGCTTTCGAGCTCTTCTGGACTGCACGTCGCGAGAATCGCGAGTAGCATCTCCGTGACTAGTGATAAGCAGGGTGGTAAACGGCACGTACACAAAGAACGGGTCAAGAACGAAAAAGGACCTACTCTTTGCGCCGACGAACGGTAAACTCCACGTGAACGCGTCCATGAAGTTGGGCAACCAGTACGGATGGCTGCTCGAGTTGAACTGCCTGATCGTGATGTTCTTGTTTGCGTACTTGATGATGGCCCCACGGTTGTGGTAGACGTCGAGATAGTTTGGCGCGCTGAAGACGGTGATGACGGATGGAAACTTTTTGGTCGGTGTTTTGCGGTACATCATGTATCTAGAGTGAATGAGTCGCGAGGAGAGGGAAGTGGCAGAGAAAACGGACCCCGCGTCCTGGGCTTCGTGCCCTCGCACGATGCCAAGTAGGCTGTTCCGCTCGAGGAACTTGCACACTGCCTCGTACCTTCCGCGACATGCCATCTCATCGTTCATCAGACGGACACCGAGTCTCGAAGTGAGGCACTCACGTGAAGAAGTACGAGCACCCCCTCGTCGCATTGTGCTCAAACGCCGCGCCTGGGGGCAAAGGGGGTGCATGAGCAGAAGGCTCTTGCTCGTATCCGAAATTCGCTACAGGGTCAGACCATAACAGGTCGCACAGCAAGCCGTTAGATCCGGGCTCCTGGTAGCGGTCAAGCTGTGCATAAGACCATGAATGGGTGCAGAGCCGGAACACGGAGGTGAAGACGAAAACGTACTCGTCGGAGATCGTCCAGGGTGATGAGTTCAGGGGACAGGCCCCCGTGAACACAAAAGAATCGACCGTCGACCAGCGCAGCGACGGGTAACGCGTTGAATGATTCCAAGCATGCATCGTAAACGGCATGAGAGTATTTGTGGAGGCCTGTCCCAAGAAAGAAGACGAGGATCGGGTTGAGCTAGGGCGAATACCAGGCTTGTGCCGGGGCATGCGTACATTCACGCTTGAAAGTAAAATATTCCGTCAAATGACGACATTCGTGGTTGCCACGAAGGAGGATGATGTCTTTCGGGCGTTGAATCTTCAGCGCGTAAAGGTATAACAGGCACTAAAGGTGAGATGTGAGTTTTGACTTAGTCACAAGACGGATCAAAAAGGTACGCACTTCAATGCCAAAATTCCCGCGATCGACATAATCGCCGAGGAATAGATAGGTGTTTTCTGAAAAGCTTCCTCCGATCTCGAAGAGCTTCATAAGGTCATACTACGACGAGCACAAAGTAGGACATGCCATCTATGTGGAATGTGAGCAGAGAGACTCACGTATTGGCCGTGGATATCGCCGCATACTAGAATGGCACGCGACCGGTCATTAGTGACGAACAAGATAAAGAAGGGATGCGAACTCACTCGTCACAGGACTCCCTACGTTCACTAGATTCGGTTCGTGGTATAAGATGTTTGTTGCTCTCGAGAGGATGTACAGAGCATGTTTCTCCTCCAGCCTCCCCTCGTTGAAGAAATGTTGCTTTAAAAAATCGACGTTGGGCACGGTATTGTGGTCACCAGGTGGCCCATACTCCCTGATGAAGAGCTGGTCCTCGGTTGGTATCCAGTTCGCAGGTTGGGAAACCTGAACGCAACAGAAAAAGGTCGTCAATGATACAGCGATCGCCCTGTAGCGTTGGTTGCGTTGGAAGCATGAGAGTCATAAGAGACCAACATTGGGCATTGCTCGTTCTTTTGAACCGGCAGCATCTTGGATATTGTTCCACTGGGATACACCGCCAGGAAGAACGGGATCGTGATCTTGGTCGAAGGCGTTGCTGTATGATGGTGGATTCCCATAGCCGTGTGGGAGGGAGTGGTAATAGTCCTGGTTGGACGACATTCAGACGGGTATCTCTTGGTGGGTATCGGACGTGCTTTGTTCTCAAATAAGCGCCCAACGCCGCCGGCCTGTTTTTGATGGCTCTGTAGTAGGTTGTTGTTTGTCTCCGCGGTGCTCCGCCACTCTGAAAAATGGCTATGCTCGGAGCATCTCTGATTCCCAATCAGTCGTACAAATCCTGAGTATGTCGGTAACTCCGATCAGCTCGGATATATCACGTTATTCAAGACATCTTGTATGGTCGAGTGCCAAGTCTGTCTGCTGCCGGGTGTTGAACAAGGCACGGAAATCGGACAGGTTTTATGCAGCCTTTGGCACCCTCATGCTTCTCTGGATCACGATTTGGGTGGTGTGCGGAACTACATTTGGTCAACGATCGTGGTTGTCGAATCCACGTTACCCTGGCGTACTGTGGCGCACACACATCGGGGCCTCTGCAACGGCGGCGGACGTCGGATGAAGGATGGTCTTATGGTAATTGCTGTCGAATCGTGTAGGCTAGCCTTCGCGCTGTCATCGTACCCCCATCCTGTGGTTCATGATACTCGGTGAGCATCTCTGCCTTATTCACGGCGCTCGATTCACTTCCGCACCACCCGGCGTTGGGCATCCTAGGGATGGCCTCACTCAGAGGAGTCACCGCCAGACTCGGGGTGGCGTATTACTGGGTCATTATGCTCCACAACGCGACATTGACCTGCATGATCTCGGGCGAGTACGATGAAGGAGCTCTTCGGTGAAATGCCTTGCCACACGTCCCGGCCTTCACAGTCCTCATCGAGTCCGCGCTCCCGTACACGCGAGCCGGCATCGCGTTCTGTCCTAATCAGACGGAGATCGCTTTCTTGTGTCTAAACGTCCATGGTAGCGCGTCGCCGTCCTGTCACACGGTCACGCTGACTGGTTCTTAATGCATGTCGCCTCGTACTTTCCTCGGCAACACAATACGAGGATGCTGCCGCAATGGATAGTCACGTTCTCCTTGTGGAGGTGCATCGGAAGGTGCAGCACGCAGGAGACGCCGGGCGAGGATGATACAGTGACACAATAACGATAGCATGTGCGTACAGCGGACTTTGGATGATTCCAAACCTCGATATCTACCCGCGTCCACGCTGCCTGAGGATTTCCATCTACGATCCACGTTGGTGAAAACGATACCTTTCCCCCTGATCTCCAAGCTACATGGAATGGCTTCGCGGGGTTAGGGCGACGACACTCAGCCCAAGGACATACGTGAGGGTCTGTTATCCGTCTCCATGCATCGTTTGATATCGAACGGTTTGCAAAGGAACCAGGTTGGGGCTAGTCCAGTCCAAGTTGCAGCAAGCACGAACTCCGCGCTTGTATACCACGGTCACCGAGACGTCATTGGGAAGTGCCCGAGTGTCGTGAAATTTGTCGACATGGACTTGGAAACAAACACACCAATGACCATCCGAAGATCCTACGTGGGCGTGTTCTGTTCTGGTGAGTTTGAGAAGTCGGCCCAGGTCCCATCGTTAAATAAGATTACGACGAGAGTCCTAATCAATTGGGTTCTCTGAGACTCGCGCTCGAAAGTGTCTTATGTGCTTGTGACATGAATGGTTCAACACTGCCGGTCTCCTCGAGCTTTGAAACTCACCATCGGACGGTCAGAGCGTCACTTACCTCGGGACACCTATGATATTGAATGTCCCGGTGTGAAAGCATCTTGTCTGCTTGGATTTCAAAAAACGCTAGTTTGTAAGTCGCCAACTTTTATTGGTGAAAATTTCAGTTTATAAGCCATGATAAGATCATGTTATATTCCTATGCCAACAAGTATGCTAAAACCAAGCCCCACTATCTACATTGGATTATCATGGAGTACCTTTTTTTTTCCTGATGAAGGGGTCGGGGATGGCATCAGTGGAACCTGACTCAGAGGAACCACCCTGTCACCAGCATGAAAGGGTACGCAGACTGTCACAAAGTGGAGTTCGGGGCCCGGCACCTGAGGGGACACCAATGTCACTCTATCTCTATTTCACTTGTGCTGTTATCACTCACCAACCGGCAGCATTGGACGTATAATTGACTGTTATCGGACCGGCACCACAGGCCCGTCAACTGAGTAGCTTTACGTTTGCAGCCCGAGACAACCTGCATGCACTGTCGTCGGCTGGAATGCAACGAGTTATGAAGGACAGGCGAATCTCACTGTAGGTCCTGATAGATCAAAGGGGTCCCACGTTGAAGCGGGGAGGGGACAACACATGGGCACAGAGTGTAGGTAACCCTGGCAATACCTCAAATCTGCACGCTGGAAAGGCGCAGAAGGGGCCGGTTGGCTTGGAGGCTCCATGTGAAAGGGTACGCAGAGTCTCCCTTTGTTCTGTTCGTTTGGGGATCGATGTCACTCTATTTCACTTGCGCGGTCACGGTTATCACTCACCGTGATTCGATCACTGCAGCAGTGGATGTGGGGATTGTCAGAGTTGGGCTGGCATGTTTCGCTTCTCGCTATTCGGCAGTCGGTGACAAACTGCATCCACTGTTGTTGGCTGGACGGTCCAAAGTTATGAAAGATACTCACTATGGCCAATATATAGGGCCCCAAGGATGTTCCTAAGGGATTGGGAAACGGACAACACGTGGTCACTCCGTATCTGTGGCAGTTCTGCGAACGATGTTCAAGTTGGCTGGCAGCAACAGCCGCAACAATGGCAACGATGGCGAAGGGAGGGGAAATTTTGAGGTACATTTTATGTACGTTTCGGTGAATCCGTGAGTCGAGGACAAAATGAAATCCAAGCACCTGCAAGCAGCATCACTTGCCTGTATAAAACCCAATGTTATTGCTGCCGCCCGCCCGCTTATCCTGAAACGCGGGTGCATACACATATATGTGGAAGGTTCCAAGTGGTCAGGGTAAGCGGTGTCTACTCACCCATCACTTGCGAAACGTTGTACATCAGTAATTTGGCACTTTTACTGTGGCGTCTGTAGCGTCTGCAGGCAGACCATACAGACTCGTACAGACCGCGCAGATGCCACAGTAGCAGCAGTACATTTCTGTGGCCAGACACGTTATCTATGGGGACAGATCGTGCTGTCTGTACACCACAGTTTGTGTACAGTCGTACAGTTCACTCATACCACACAGTAGACCAGACAACTCAGATCAGATGATTCAATGATGACAGAAGCGAGCGAAGTATTTAGGGTGAGATCTGTCAATAAACATCGCAGATCCATCCGAGTCCAAATTGATTACATGCTTGTACTGGCATGTCCTGCTCCTGCGAATTACAGTATAAGTAAGCTCATCAGGAATTTAACAAATGTCTTATGTGAGCTCGTACGGCACTTATATCGACTTACAAAGCTAACGTGACTCGTCACACATGGCCGAGCATGCCGAGCAGATTAAAACCGGCGAGATGACAAGTTCATTTGGGAGCCCCGTCTCACCTGCCTTACGAGTTTCAGAGTGCTTAACACATCAACAAAAAGGTCTAGGATTAACAGTCACAGCATAACAAAATTGTAAATACTGCAAAAAAAATGCAAAACACAGAGTCATGTATGAAAACATAACGAGCTCATTTCACCTGCTGCTTGTGCCTTCGGCACAAGTCATCCTAGTTTTATGGGATAAGATTCAAATGGGAGGTGAATGCTCACTGAGTGCCTTTGGCACTCTGCTTGCATTCAGTAAGGTGAGGGCTTTGACAGAAGTCATTCGAGTAATAATGTTGAGATGGAAGGCAAATGCTCGCTGAGTGCCTTTGGCACTCTGCTTGCATTTGGTAGTAAGAGGGCTTTGACATCAGTCATTTTTTATGGGTTAAAATTCATATGAGAGGTGAATGCTCACTGAGTGCCTTTGACACTCTGCTTGCATTCAGTAATGAGAGACTTTATTACTTTTATCATAGCTCTTATTCAACTTTGAAAAATTAAAATTCAAATCAAAGGTGAATGCTTTCTAAACCCCTTTAGTACTTTGCATCTGTTAAGTAAAGAACTGCTTCAATCAGTAAATCAAAATGTTTACATTGTTTCTTCAGCACACCACTTACATTCAATAACAAAACTAACCTATAGGCTTACTTTTATTTCCATATCTCCAACTTTAATCTTATTATATATGTATCTAATGTAAAGTGAGAGAATCACTGTGATGCCAGTGATGACCCTGTCAAGTCAGCAATGCTCCATCAAGTCACTAATGTCCCCATTAGGTAAGCAATGTCCCCATCAAGTCAGCAATGTTTCCCTCAAGTCAGCAATGTCCCTGTCAAGTGAGCAATATCCCTGTCAAGTCAGCAATGTTCCCATCAAGTCAGCAATGTCCCCGTCAAGTCAGCAATGTCCCCATCAAGTCAGCAATGTCCCTGTCAAGTCAGCAATGTCCCTGTCAAGTCAGCAATGTCCCCATCAAGTCAGCAATGTCCCCATCAAGTCAGCAATGTTCCTATCAAGTGAGCAATGTCCCCATCAAGTGAGCAATGTCTTTGTCAAGTCAACAATGACCCTGTCACACCAGTAATAATCTTATCATTGCATTATTAGTAAATTTATACATGTTTAAATCTATCTTGTTTGACATGATTTATTTATACAACATTTCAAACCTGATTGAAGCCTTGAAGGTGTCCCTCTGCTTTGTAAGAAAAACCTTCTAATATTTTGGAAAATAAAATGACCATACTGAACACAGTTTGCAATTTGAAAAGTAGAAAAAGATCATATAAGCTGGACTTAGCCATGTGTATATAAATTTACTCATGTCACCCCACTGTAGATACCC
>JBBPTO010001864.1:0-13215 GCA_038094155.1 Pulveroboletus cf. aberrans
GCTCACCGCCTTCTGGCTAGCCGTCACCGTCGTATCTCCCCGCATGGGCAGCTCCGGCTGGCCGTTTGCCAGCGTTGACCCGTACCCCGGCGCGGACGCCGACCCATTGTACGACGCCAAACACGTCAAGGACCTCTACTTGCGCGCA
Source organism: Pulveroboletus cf. aberrans (assembly GCA_038094155.1). Lineage (NCBI taxonomy): Eukaryota > Fungi > Basidiomycota > Agaricomycetes > Boletales > Boletaceae > Pulveroboletus > Pulveroboletus cf. aberrans. The sequence goes on from JBBPTO010001864.1 coordinate 149, forward strand.
GATCCCGACTACGGTGGCAGGTGAGCCCCGACCCTCTGCGAATTCAACCGTCCCGACCCACGCTCCAACCCCCCAGGTTCACGGTCCCCGTTCTCTGGGACAAGAAAACGCACACGATCGTCAACAACGAGAGCTCAGAGATCATCCGCATGTTCAACACCGCCTTCAACGACCTCTTATCACCGGAGAAAGCGGCCATCGACCTTTACCCCGAACAGCACCGCCAGGTGATCGATGCCATCAACGAGTGGGTGTACGACACCGTCAACAGTACGCACGTTTCTAGGCACTCTGGCCTTCTTTATCTGTCACGCTCACCCGTGCTTCTCTCACAGACGGCGTGTACAAGGCTGGCTTCGCGGGAACGCAAGAGGCGTACGAGAACGCGGTGCACCCGCTCTTCAAGAGTCTGGACCGCCTCGAGAGGGCGTTGACCGGCAAGGATTATCTCGTCGGCAACACGCTCACCGAGGCAGACGTCAGACTCTGGGTCACGATCGTTAGGCCGTCGATTCTGTCGTGCGCACCAGACCTCGACGTTTTTTTTCCTACCAGGTCCGGTTCGATCCCGTGTACGTCGGGCATTTCAAGTGCAACCTGCGCACGATCCGGAATGGGTATCCCGCCATCCACGCGTGAGTGTCTTGCGCCCCTTGCGGCCAAAGGAATGACTCACAGGATCGATCGATCGGATCTCTTAGATGGCTGCGCAAGCTCTACTGGAACAACGACGCGTTCAAGTCCTCGACCGATTTCGACCACATCAAAGTCCACTATTATTGGTCCCAGACCTCGGTATCGTCCTCTCCCATCTGTCCGAATCGCGTCGCTCACCCGTCCGGCAGGTCAACCCGACACGCATCGTCCCTGTGGGGCCGATCCCCGACATCGAGTCACTGTGAGCGTTCGACGGGCGGGAAAATGTACAGTATGTGTAATGAGCGACGAGACCGCATGTACGACTACAGAGATTGTCTCAGACGGGTCGATAGCCAATCCAGTCACAAAACGGTCCGACTGAAGCGTTCGTGAAAGAGCGTCGTTGGCGGCAAAGATGATCAGAGAAAGAGTATGGCGACGAAAGACGCCATGACCATCGAAATCGTGAACGTCAGCGGGAGTAAGGACGTGTTGCGGATGGAGCTCGCGCTCGATGCGGCTTGTGAACGCGGGAGACACTGCGAGCCGAGCTGCGTCTGAGAACTGAGGGATGTGGTCGAAGAGGAGCTGGCTGCAGAAGTCGTCGAAATGAACCCGGAACGGGAGGTGGTGAACGTGAGAACGTGTGAACTTTGAGAAGACGAGGCAGAAGTTGGCATGGAGGATGGCACAGAAGGTGATGTGAGAGACGATGCAACATATGATGATGGAAAAGATGATGTGGGAGATGCTGAGGAAGGCGATGCGAGTGGTGATGCAGGAGATACTGTGGAAAATGGGGTAGAGGACGGCGTAAACGAGGACGTAGGGGATGGTACAGAAGGCGTTACGGAAGATGCTGTAAAGGAATAATTCGGTAAAGAAGACACTCCGTTTGAAGAAGACGGTGGCGGAATCGTGATCATGGACGTGGACGAAGGGGTAGCTGTATTCCGTAGTGTGCCTGTCACAGTAGGGAAAGGGTAGGAGGAATGATATATTGCCGTAGAGAATGTGAAAGAAGGCGTCGAAGAAACAGACGAAGATGCCAAAGTCGTCGAGGGAGGATCGCTAGGCGAAAATGCTGTACTTGAAAGAGGCGAAGAAGGCGAAATGGAAGTGGAGGTCTGGTAATGATGTGAATGCCGATGAGTATCGGGGAGGCTGTACGTGTGGTCGACGGGATACAGCACAGATGTCGGTGTGACAGACGAAACTGGCACACTAGAATTGGCTGTCGACGTCGACAACGACGGAAACGTGACCGTCGTAGCGGCGCCCGATGTCGCTCGTGCTACAAAGGTCATTGATGACGTACTGGAGTGAGAGAATAAGGGTGTGGGCACAGACAAAGCAAAACCAGACGTGAATGCTACGTCCCTTCTCCCATGGATAAGTTGTGTCTCGCCGTTGCTGCCTTGGATCGCGCAACTGGAAGGTGGATGTGAAGTGCGACGCGCCATGACTGCCGAAATTCCTTGAAACAGGGTGGGGGATACTGTCATATCATCGCTCATACAATCCTCGAAGGCCCCTGGGTTGTATCCTTCAGGGTTATCTTCCAAACATCCCAAAGCATCGTGGATGGGTGGGCATAGCACTGATGTGGCAGAGCGCCTGCAGGCCCTGACGCAGAATCGTTTTTGCGACACAAAACTCTGTCAGATGTTGTAAGATAACTACGCAACGATCGGTGAGGTTTTTACCGTCCAGGCGCGAATTTGTTCCAGCCGACCATACGCACTCGTGAAGACAAGACCGTGAAGACGATCCCCCTCGCCGCTCGCGCTGACCACACCCTCATCGGGTACGTTGATGTCCGTCAAGTTTGCAACGCCTGAGCATCCCGTTGAATAAAAAATAGTATTATCTTCGGGACATCCTTGCCTGTGACTTCAACATATTCCGGTGTCACCACGAAGCGTGCCTCTGATATCGTTCCGTCCGGAATGAGGCGGGTTCCATGCGAACTCTAAAAGGACGATGAGCCCGTTTATGGCATGTATTGTTCCGCGAGCCCAGCACACCTTTAGGCACCACGCGACTAGGGTGTGCTGTCAGGGTGACGCATGGTCGGCCAAACTCCCTTCGACGACAAAGAAAACTGACCTCCGGCCTGGTCATCGAAAGAGCTGCCTGAGAGGGTGCCCATAAGCAAAAGTCCTCCACGGAGTTTACTGGTGAACAGGTCGCGCACGCATTCAGCGAGGCAAACAACAGAAAGCGATGGAGAACGTACGATGGACGATTTGGCACGGGCTCGTCCGGCAACCGTCATACGTCGACCATCCCTCCGTGACGTGGAGGGCAGCATTCTGAGGAAGAAAACGTGTTTCGCTGTAGCCTGCACCGCTCGCTGGAATCAGCGCTGCAGATACGCCAGATATGAGGCTTGCGAGGAGATACGCGCTCGCCCGAGGCATCTCTATACCTATGGCGCCGGCGCCGCTGGACACTCGAGACAGAAGGAAGGAGGACCACAACCCGTCGAGTCCGACTCCTGCAACCTTATAGCCACGCAAAAGCATGGACACGTACGGACCGAACGCCTGCCGGGTGGGCAGATATGGCAGGACCACTGTCCCGCGGGTGCATGCACGATCGGTCGCTGGGTTGGTGATACGAGCGTGGCGGTGGATTAATGAACGCAAACACGCTTTAGATTCTGGTCATGCCGTACTAGCGTGTTGACCCACGACTTATGATGCCGCCCGCATTCGAGTGAAATTCGTTATCCCTGCCAGTGGGGGCGCTTCTGTAGGACGGACAGTCAGAACAACTGCAGACTCACAAGAAACAGCAGAACCAAAAAACTGGACCTACGGGGCCTGGGCCTGACCACCATACACATGATTCGCCACCACTTCTGTATCGAAGAATCTCGTCAAATATTGTAGACCAGATCTGGAGTCACCTTGGAGGCGCCAAGCTCGGCAAGGCGTCCCTGTTTAGGCACGTGCACCCTTCGGAGCAATATTCCTAGAGATCCCCTCGCGCCCTCAACGATGTTCCAAATCAGTTACTTGTGTGTTCGGCAGCTCTATTGCATAGCCTCGGGGACATCGCCAGTTGAGACTTTCTGCCGCTCTACGACGGGGGGCGGGATGGTGCCTCGTCATGACGTCGGGCCCACGGACATCCGCCGGAGTGTCGTGCCGGCTTCCTCAGGACCTCAATGCTAACTCGTAGATAGGGATACTCTCGCTCCACCACTGTCCGGTGCCGTGACTTTTGCCCCACCGAAGATCCCCAGCGGCCGAACCTCATCCAGTTTCCCACCCCCTTCACACCACCTGACGCTCTCGCTGCACTCCGATGGCTGTGACTTTGCCCCACCGACGCTCCCCCATCCACATCTCTCCTACCCACCCGATATTCTCAGGTTAAGGTCTCGGCACCCTACTGCGACCATCTGAGTTATGTACTGTGGGGTTCCTGTCCTCCTCCTGGCCAGGTATTCAGCCCCCGTTACACACGTCGTCGGCCATTCCTGGCTGGAGAGTCCTAGTGGAAATGAAGCCGTGGATGACGTTGTTGAAAGCATGATACTAGCAGCGTTGGGGTCTTATCGTAAGCACGACGCGGTAAGCAAGAAATCCACTAAATGGCGAGCGATATATTCTATTTTTACAACAAGACCAGCTCGACTCGTAGTTGCGCCAACGCTGTTCCGCTGTTACCCGAGAGCGCTGCTGGTTCCTGCCATCTGTCGAATAAACAACACGTTTTACACAATTCCTGGGCACCTATTGGCTCCGGGCTGATGTGTTACTGTTTTGGGTGTTCAGGACACGTCTACGCACTTTTTTGCTTGACAGATGAGCTGGCCGTCAGTCAATCAGGCACTTTCGTTCTTTTAGCAGCTGGCGAGCCAATGAATGTTCAAGAATCGTACAAAATCTTACATTACTTATACAGCTCGACACATGTAGTACTTCCGAGCTCGAGTCCCATTTATATCACTTGCAGGCAGAGATATGAGCTGACGGGGATTAAAGGGGAGTTACCCGTTCCCCTCCCTATCATGTCCGTCAACGTCAAGACATCCGACCCTCTGGATGAGGACGTCGTCGCCGGCGGGGCCACCAAGAGCGATACCGAAGAGATCCCTTACGTAGATGAATCTCGACAAGCAGCTGAACGGCGACTCGTTCGCAAGCTCGATTCCCGCTTATTGCCCACGGTTGTTGCGATCTACATGATGAACTATATTGATGTGCGTTCAGTGGAACGTATAGACCCATTGTTGACTCGGACCTGTGGATGATCATGTTGCAGCGCGCTGCTGTAGCAGCTGCTCGGCTCAAGGGTTTACAGGCGGATTTGAACCTATCCGGTATACTTTCACTGGTTTATGCGGTCAGATACTTAGCTCACCGAGATGACAGATGTTCAGTATGATACAGTGGTGGCAATCCTCTATGCTTCATATTGTCCTACACAGATCCCATCCAATATTGTAAGCAGTTCATCTTCTAGTCAGTTCAGTATATGAAACTATATCAAGGTTCTTAACTATGTGTCGAGGTCAGTCACGTGTCTTTCTTTCTAGACAGATCGACCATCGATTACTCGTCCATAGACCTACGTTCTATATTGGTACCTGTGTCGTTCTCTGGGGCTTGACTTGCGCTCTCACTGGAATTACACAAAACTTCGCTGGTATTCTGACTTGTCGTGTCTTCATCGGGATTCCAGAGGTACGACCATAGAACCCCTCAATAAAAAACTCATATCAAAGGACGTTTCAGGCTGCGTTCTACCCTGGTGCCATTTATCTCTTGTCAAGTTGGTATACACGCAAAGTTTGTCCAGTTACAGCCACACTATATACTTGGAAACTACCCAGATCCCTCTCTCTATAGGAACTCGCTTTCCGATCTGCTATTCTTTTCTGCGGGCTGCTTACCGCGAATGCTTTTGGTAATGTGAGCTTCCATACCCTCGGTTTCGGTCCGAGCATATGACTTGTTTGCACCCAGTTGTGGGCTGCAGCTGTCCTCGGAAACTTGGATGGGACGATGGGCCACGCAGCATGGAGATGGTAAGGCCCTTATCAGTGCAGTTCATAGGGTAACCATGTCATCTGACATCACGGCTCCTGTTTCCTCGAACGCAGGCTTTTTTACATCGAGGGTACTATAACGGTCGCCATTGGTCTCCTTTCTATGTGCGTTCATTTTTTCCCGCTCTTGCTTCGTTTCATTGGACAATACGGTCAGGTGGTCACTTCCAGATTATGTACGTCCTGGATTACTTGATAGCTTACTTCGTCCGAGTCCTTATTGTATTTCTAGCCGCACAACACAAGGTGGTTGACCCCCGGGGAAAGACATTTGGCACAAGTTCGGCTGGCAGAAGATGCTGGAGAAGCTGACAAGGACTCCCAACAAGCCTCGTACGTTGTTCGTGGCCTCTCATGCCCCAAACACTCACAAAAATTTCAGGTTTTTTGAAGGGCTGAAGTTGGCGGTCAAAGATCCCAAGGTTCCGGTTTTCATGGTTGCCGCCTGTTCTCAGACATTGGGGTTCAGCTTCGTCAACTTCTTCCCAACGTGAGTTTCGCTGCCAATTGACAACCCTGTTGTGGACATCACACATACTTGCATTCAGCTTGACTGCTACCCTTGGCTACTCGACGACAGTCACGTTGCTGCTTGCAGCGTGCGTATTACAGTATGTCTTCTATTCATGACACTCATTCCACTGTGGCGTGGTCAGCCCGCCGTGGATCTACGCAGCCATCGTGACGCTCATCAATGCTTTGCATGCCGGTAAGCACCCATGCCCTTGATGAGTTGCGTCTGATGAATAATTATGCGTGCAGATGCCACTGGGGAACGGTTCTTCCACCAAACCGGTCCTTGGTGGGTTGTCATGCTTGGCTACGTTATCTCTCTGTCCACAATGAACACGGGAGCAAGGTATTTCTCCCTCTTCCTCATGACGACCGGATATTGCGGTGTGTACATGCCCTGTCCCGCAGTTATGATTTCCTCCTTGACTTATTCTTGTTTTTACACCTCCTATGTCAGGGGTCGCCCTGGCATTGGTATGGGTCGCTAATGCCATTCCTCGCCCGCCTGCGAAACGTGCCGCAGCAATTGCCCTCGTGAACGGGTTTGCAAATATGGGTAACCTGTGCGTGCTCATGTATTCATCTCACAACTTTATCTCACACACGAACATATAAAGAGCGGGATCATACATATGGAAAGCGGCCTGGGGTCCCCAGTATCATCTATCGATGATCATTGGGTTCTGTGCATTTGCATTTGCGAGTGTTCTATGCTTTGGTGGGTATCCCTTCTTTCGAGAAGCCTCAAACACGCTGATACCTCGACTCAGTCTTCCGGTGGCTGATCATACGGGAGAACAAACGGATGGAACGAGAAGAGTTGGATTTATTGAGCGGGCCTGAACGGGAGCGGATTGAAGAAGCGGCCAAGTTAGAAGGCATCACATTCGACGAGGCTGTGAATCGCAGAAGGGGTGTTCGTCTGCTTTACTAGTTTGTTCAGAAGTACTATGCAAGGGATTCCAGGGTATGTACCAGGTGGTCGCTGTCTTATTTTAGGAATTTACCTGCGCCTGGGAGAGGGTTTCGCCGAAACTAGGATCCCCGGAACCAGGTTCCCCAAAGACGTCACAAAGGCACAGCACTGGGCGAACGATTCGATCGTGCTCTCAGTCGAGGCTGCCATTGTGTTGCAGAGATAATACTCCCTCCTTTTGTTGTCGGACTGAGTTGTTCGTTCCAATTCCGGTAAAAACGTATGCACTAAATTGCCATGAATCGACCACAGGAAAGTACAGATGTACTCGTGAAAAGTGTCCAATCCTAGTCAGGGAATGCCATTCTAAACCGTGCCAATCACTCCGGCCCGTCGACGTCTTAAATGAATAATATCAAGCCCCTTCTGCATCTAAAATGTCAGATATCACGCGCTGGGTTCCACGAGGAACCGGCGTTAGTATTTTCCGTCGTGAACTCGGGAGCATCCGCCTCCCTTGCCAAGCGTACTACCCTGATGTGTGAGGAGAGACATGCCTATCGCTAGAGATGCCAACAGTGCATTCTGCGGTTCTACTTACCACTGTCTTCCAGTGCTTTAGATGAGTCATAGCATTCCGCCAACGTAATGAGGATTTCTTACTACATCTACTTGACGTCGTTGATCAACAATGGCTCGCAATTACTACTCAAGCTTCGCAATCGCCAAGTAGTATTCACGCCATGAAAGTATTGAGTTTCTTCCGCTGTGTTAATTCCACTTTTACAACGGTACCCCCCAGATCGGCTGACGCCCCAGATCACCTCTCTGTACCCTATAGACGTCCACTTTCATACGACCTCTGCATGTGGCCATGAATTTCTGGTCTGGAAAGAAACTGCCAAGTTATTGAATCAGTGTGCTCAGGCAACGTCACTATGATTGTGATATAGCTGTTCTATCATTTCAGCTAGTACCCACACGCCGTTTATCGCTAACTCCAGACACCCGATACCCTCCACCACGTAAGGTAGGTGTCTTGTGAAACCGACGAACATCACGTGGAGTGACAACTTGTGACGCTGTGTTAGATGAACCTTTTGACGAAGGATCGGACCTTCAAGATTTCATGCCGACATGCCGAAAAACATAACATTAGGTGGGTATATATCTAGTAGTAGGTAGTTGTGTATGACTGGCATAATGTGGTTGTCCATTTTCTGAGGTGTCACAGGTGGTGCCATCCGATGAACTGATGAAGAACGAGTCTTGGAAGATGTCATGGGTGACCCAGAACTCGACGGCGAGGCAACACCTGTTAGTACACTCATGCTCGATGACTCGGACTGAGACGGTAAGTCAGTGTATTTAGTCCATCAGGAAAATTAGCACTTACCGCAGTTGCTTGGTTCTCCAAGTCGTCTACAGTCTGTGGCATTGAGGTGGAAACCTGCCAAGCCGTGGAGAGGTTGTTGAGCCAGCACTTTTGGCCACGCTTTCTGTTGTCCATTCGTCTGCCTGTGGATTGCCATGTTCGTGCCGTGTTGTCGGCACTTAGAATTCTCTGCATTTTTGTTCGCGGAGTATTTTTTGTGCTGCTCGGGTGTGTATGTACTCGCCTAAGTAGAAAATGGAAAATAACACTTGGAAGAGTACATTTATTCATAATCTACGAACGCTCGACTGTGGACAATGACATGGTATACGAGCGTTTTCCGTTTTCTCAAATATGCATTCACTGTGTAGTTATTTCGGATGCTTCACTTGTCACGATTCTGTCACCATAGGCACGTGACATTCGTCGGTTTCACAAGACACCTACCTTAGCATACCGGGTTCATCAACATCCAGGTCCTACGCGATTCTCAGCCTCTATCCAAGTACTTCACGCAATAGGTGCACTAGGTTAGACACCAAAATGTCCTATCTAACACCTCACTTGTTCCTAGGATGCTGGTGAGCAGCGCAGTCGCACAGCCGGTCACCTATCCATAGTGATCTGATTTACGGCGGCACAATACCCTGTTAACGTTCACCGGAAAGCAGGTTTGACAAGAGTCAATCTTGGATAGAAGGATAAATTATAGCTCTCGTCTCATACCTTATTTAAAATTCCACCCGTGTATGTGGGCGAGCGTTTCTGAATCCGCGGGACACCATAATAATTGACCACTCTCCTCTGGAGGGCGAAAAAAGTACCTGGAATCTTCTGAGACAAGAGGCTGAAGTTTCATGCCACAATCCCCGATCCATAATCGGATCCTCGCGTGACAAGTTCGCCGTCGGAGAGGGGGGACGACTATGTATCACGCTAGGTGCTGGGTGGGCTCGGGCCACGTTATGCTATCCTTTTCTGTAAATAAACATGAGCGCTTCTGACGTGATAAGCATGCCAGCATATCAGGCCCGTTTGCCACGGAGGGGGTCGATGGATATGTGATAGGCTATGGATAGTGTCTTCAAGAATGCGGCGACATCGTAGGCCCGGATAAGGTGAGCCGACTTGGAAACGAGAATGCGGACGGCAAGGCGGATTCGGCCCCGCAAGGCTTGCCGTGGTTGGCCGTCTAGAAGGCGCAGGGCCAGGGGTGAGACGACTGTATCCGAGGAAGGCATCGAGGGCGCAAACTTCACGAGACTGCCAAATACTTGTTGGGAACCGCTAAGATAGAGCGCATCTTCTATGTCATAGGTCGTATCAAAACAGGTTACCTACCACTGTGTCCGGGTACCTGTGAAACATGAGCCAAGAGCGAGAAAAGCAGACATGGCGAGATAATAACTGCGGGAGAGCGAATGGTAATTAGTAGCAGACGCAAGAGATCGCTGGCATAGTAGACTGTACGGTACCACACTTGGAGAACCCACGGGGTCACGGTGCTTACACCAAACTGCCATTGGCCGCGGCGATGCCACCATAGTCTCAGTGATAACAGGCTGATTGAAACGTCGAAGAGCGTCCAAATGCGTGCACGAATGTTTCCATTCTGAGTTTGATATTACTCTAACAATAATCGCCCGGAAAGAGGTGAGTGACCGTAAATTGTATTTTTCTTGTTAGGGGGTTTGGTGCCGTGTATGAAACGAGATCCGACCCTTCGTTGACTCCCTTAATCCACCACCCTGAGCAGTATGAGTATTCTCGAATTAATCTCCCTCCCTCCTGGCGCGGACTCCAGGCTACCGACAACTACGTTGGTTGCCAGTGCGCTTCTCACCGCCATTGCTCTGGCACACGTCGTTCCGTACTTGTCTGATCCGTTCAACCAGCGTCACATTCCTGGTCCGTTCCTCGCCAAGTTCTCCGATCTCTGGCTTGGTTGGATTGCCAGTCAAGGTCACCGTTCGGATGTCGTGCACAAACTACACGTGAAATACGGTACAGCACCCTAGTCTCAATCTTTGCCTTTCGACCTTTGAGCTTGTTGTGATATCGTAGGAACTTTTGTGCGCCTGGCACCTAACCACGTGTCGATTGCGGATCCGGCAGCTCTGCAAATCGTTTACGCCCACGGAAATGGCTCCCTCAAGTCTGACTTCTATGATGCCTTCGTGTCCATTCACCGAGGATTGTTCAACACCAGAGACCGCGCTGACCACGCTCGCAAGAGAAAAATTGTGTCACATATATTCTCTCAAAAGAATGTCCTGGAATTCGAACCTATCGCCCGAGTCTATATTGACCAGTTCTTGAAGCAATGGGATCGAATGTATGACGCAGTGGTCAATGGCGAGTCCAGTGCGGAAGTTGAAGGCTGGTATGGCCGCGACGGTTGGCTCTGGTTGGACTGTCTTCCCTGTGCGTTTTGATGGTTCACCGGGCTCGTTGTACTTACAGTAACTCAGGGTACAATTACCTCGCCTTTGACATCATTGGTATTTGATGTTCTTTGGAACCAGCATTCTGAATCCATTAACTGAGGTTCTTCTCTAGGCGATCTCGCTTTTGGGTCTCCGTTCGGTATGGTTCTCAAGGCAAAGGACTCTGCCCCTGTCGCAGTTTCCCAACAAGACGCGATGAACTCCTATGGAACTGAGGGAAAACCCGAGGTAATCGAGATTCCTGCAGTACAGATTCTTAATGACCGTGGGGAATATTCTGCCTCTATGGGCGTTCTCCCGCTATATTGGAGACCCTACGTTCGCCTCCTTCCTTGGTACAGCAAGGGTAGTAAAGCCGTGAAGAACCTTGCTGGATTGGCTGTAGCTGCCGTCGCAAAGCGTCTGACAACACCCACGGATCGTGTCGACCTCCTTAGCAAACTTCAACAAGGTCGAGATGACGAAGGCAATTTGATGGGTACGGCAGAGTTAACCGCTGAAGCGCTAACCCAACTCATCGCTGGTTCTGACACCACATCAAAGTAAGCACGTTACTAGCAAAGGACGAATTGATTCTGAGCTTGATGGTTTAGTTCTTCCTGCGCCATCACTTATTACCTTGCTCGTTATCCACGTGTTCAGGAGAAGCTTCAGAAAGAGCTTGACGAGGCACTCGGCGCCGCAGACGATCCTGTCACCGCCTTTGAACAGGTGAAAAAGCTACCTTACCTGGAAGCTGTCATCAATGAAGCCCTGCGAATACATTCCACCTCCGCGATAGGCCTGCCACGTGTTACTCCCGAAGGTGGGTTGACGATTAATGGGGTATACTTTCCCGAAGGCGCGATCCTCAGTGTGCCGACCTATACGATTCATCGCGACAAGGAAGTTTGGGGGGACGACGTAGATGTCTTCCGTCCTGAGAGGTGGTTTGAGCGGGACCATACGATGATTCAGAAGACGTTCAATCCCTTCTCATTTGGACCTCGGTGAGCGTTTCTGCCTGGATACTTAGAATGAACTGACGCCAGTGTTCGATCAGAGCCTGCGTGGGCCGTAACCTTGCGTCAATGGAGCTGCTGATCATCGTGTCCTCGATTTTTCGGCGTTATCAGTTCGTTCTTGCTGAACCCGAGAAATCGGTGCGTGTTCATGCTTGTGTACTGGGATTATCCATGTAACTCACCTTTCCTTGTGTAGCTCGACACCCGAGAAGGATTCCTTCGCAAGCCAGTGTCGTGCCGTGTGGGAATCAAGCGCAGGCAAGTGTAAAGGAAGAAGTTGTGGCAATGTCATTCATATGTTTGACTTTTCCTTCGGTCTTGTGCGTACTACGTTTCCCTGTATGTACTACCATCCCTTACCCCCGATCCGCTACCCCCCCCGTTTCGCCTCCCCTGTAAAAACACCGCACTTCTATTGTTCTACTATGCACATTTTAGTTTCTGTAAGCTTTGTCTATGAAGCTGAACGAACGAAAAATATGCAGTAGTTCTCTTGATCGCGAAGTCCACCTTTGTCACACTGCCGAAGCGGAACCCTGAATCTCGTGGCTGGTCGCGTGTGCGACACGCCTATTTAGCACGTTTGCAAGACTGCAGCCGCGGCCTACGGACGACCCATCAAACTTTCAACAACGGCGAGAACCACGGATCCGGAATACGAGTCGAAGGCCGCTTGTCTCATACATTCTTTTTTTCATGCCACATCCACACCATACCACTCCAAGTTCATTGACACTTTATAGTACTCCATTTCATGGTTACTTGCCACCTAGATATCATACATACTGCTCACAGATCGAATGCCCTACACCGGAGCGAGTGACGGAATTCGAATTCAGTACCGAAGTGGGGGGACTAGGTGGCAACTTGAAGTTCAGCTGAGAAACCATGCATGTCTAGTCTCCGATCGTTACAACCACAGGAACGACGTCTCAGATCTCGGAAATGATCAAGCCACCTTGAAGGGGTATCGTTGTTCGAACATTCGAATACTCACTGACAGATCACAACTGCGGCCGCCGTCCACTGGGGTGTCACGGATCATTGTCAAGACAATCAATGAGATATACATGAGACGGCAGTGCAAATAAGTGATCATAACGGCCAT
>JBBPTO010001865.1:0-13208 GCA_038094155.1 Pulveroboletus cf. aberrans
ACCTGTCTGAAGTTGCAGCATTGGACCTACGTGGTGTGGAAATACTGCGTGGGCGTCGGAATCATAATTTACATGGGGTATGGTCTCGCGTTTTAGCGTCGCCATCGACCTCCCCCAAGGTGAAGGAGTTCGGAACACAACGGCTAACTTCTTCTCCAAACGAGTCCAGATCGAATTAATATCAATCGGCGACTGGTCCAGGGGTAACTTCACACAGCATCAGTGGACACTTGGAGGGAAAGGGGTGTAATGTTCGGCTTCCTCGGATCCGAGGTTGAGTTTCCATGACCCAATTGGAATGAGGTCACTCCAATAGGAAACAAGCTAGGAGCTCAGATGCTCGTCTTTCAGCCAGAGATACTGGCAGGGGGATCTGTATATAAACTGCTAAATTGTCACCTTCACTGTGGTCAGCGTAGAATCGGATTCTGTGTAGAAGCAGTTCAATAAATGACGAATGCACTGGCATGTCTGTCTTTCGCGCTGTTTCCACCAAACTTCACCCACTGCTTTTGTGAGCCTATTCAATCGTTGTTTTCCTCCCTCACATAGCTACCTTCAGGTCTCAAATACAACGGCGGCATCTTTTATTAGGGCTGTCTAGACGTCAAATTGGGTCCGCAGACTGACCACGCAGCGCGCAGTATATTTCAATTTATCCAGAGATTGGAAGGACTAATATGAGGAGGTTTGAATCATACTTTATCTGCACAAGAGAACTATGATGCCCGTGTTCTGGCAAGGTCGGAACTTGCCAAAACCGGCGACGAAACGATCCGAACCCTAACCTGAAAACAAGGTTATACATATTGTGGGACAGTAAACGTGTCGGTTTGAGATCAAGTTGAACTTCGACTTGTCCGATGCGGCTGCCTACACTTGCCGGTCTTTTATTGCTGGTCTCTCCAGTGCTCAGTGACCCGTCGGGTTCGATAGCCCACCCGAATTTGCAGCCTCTCATCGCTCGCGCAGATGCCCTTCTCTCTTCCGGTCATTTCAGTGATGCAGCCAAGACGTACACGGATGCCATCTCTCTGTCTCCTGCCGACTACCTACTTTTCTACAAACGCGCCACCGCCTACTTCTCCCTCAGCAGACATTCTAGCGCATTGGATGATTTCTCCAAAGTACTTGAACTAACCTCTGGCGAGTTTGACAAGGCGATCATAATGATGGCAAAGATATACACCAAGGACGGAAATTTCGCTCAGGCTAAAAGCACACTTGATACCTACGCGTCAAAGGTTCCCGGCAGTTCCGATGTAGAAGAACTGATGGTGGACATTAGAGAAGCCCAGGCGGCCGCGAAGAAGGCGAGCAATGCGAAGCGTGCTCAGCTCTGGACTGTATGCTCGGAAGCAGCAACGCAAGCCCTGAGAGTGGCCAGTCATAACACCGAGGTCCGCCGCATTCGTTCCGAATGCAGTCTCGCAGGAGGTGATCTCCAAGTCGCTGTCGCCGATTTGAGGTCAGTGCCATTCAGTTACCGTCCGGTATCACGCTAATGTGCGTATTTACAGTCGACTCTCCCGCCTCTCTCAGCCTACTACGTCCTCCCTGATGCATATATTCAGATTGTCTTATTTCCTTCTTCCACCTTCCCAATCCGCTTCTTCGCATACATCCCACCTCGCCCCACTCAAACAATGTCTCCATCTAGACCCCGACTCGCGTTCATGCAAACCTGCGCATAGGCTCGTCAAAACGCTCGACAAGAGCTTCGCCGCACTCGACAAGCTCATGCAAGACAACAACTGGATAGGTGTAGTGAAACACGTCGCCGGTCCGTCGAGAGAATTTCCGGGAGATGGTTTCGCATCCATCTTTGAAGACGCGCTTAAGAATCATGGTTCGGCCGAGTTACTGTCTTCGTCCTCCTCTGTACCCATTCCCGACGTGCGACTTTCAAGCCCGCGGCGCGCACACATTCTACGGTCGATGTGCCGCGCATATACCAAGCTGAATTTACCAAAGAAGGCCGAACTGTGGTGTGATGCGCTCTTGGAGATGTCGGAAGACGCGCTGAAAGCTGCGAGCGAGATGATGGCCGAGGGTAGTGCAGAAGTCGATGGATGGATCGGGAAGGGTGAAGCGTTGCTTGTTCGGGAGGAATGGGAGGATGCTGTGAGAGCGTTCGAGAGAGCCGCGGAGGGTAGTGGTAGGAGTGACCATGACGTGAGCGACTCGCTGTGTCAGTCAAAACAGACTGGTCGCTGACGGTGTCTGACTTTTAGGTGCTCACCCGTCTTCAGAAGGCTCAACGACTGTTGAGGCAGTCAAAACAAAAGGACTATTACAAGGTCTTGGGCGTCGCACGGGATGCCGATGCCAAGACAATCAAGAAAGCCTTGTATGTGATTCTCACTTTCTGTCGGGATCAATGTTTGCTCACCCCAAGACCAGCCGTAAAGCTGCGATGACTGCTCATCCGGACAAGGGCGGCTCAGAATCGAAGATGGCTGCTGTCAACGAGGCATACGAGGTCCTCAGCGATCCCGGTGAGTTTCTGCCGACATCTCGACGAACCGTGTGATGATGACCCGTTTGATCCGCAGAACTTCGCCAGCGCTTCGACAACGGAGACGATCCGAACGACCCCAACTCCCAAGGCGGTTATCCGTTCACGGGCTTCCATAGTGGTTTCGGGGCAGGTGGCGAACACCCATTCTCGCAGTTCTTCCAGAGTGGTGGAGGAGGAGGCGGGTTCTCGTTCACCTACGGATATTAGCGTCGACGGGCGGTGCTTCAATGACGGTCCGTCGAATGCGATGCTGGACGATGATGTCAGGACGTCATGCAACTTGCTGGAGAAGATCGAGGACCACGGTGGACTGGATTGGTTACCGCCATTGTATCAGAATATTTATATGATGTGCTGTTTGCTGAGTGCTCCCTGAATGAAAGAAAAGCCACCAAGAACTTTATCTAGGAAAATGTTGACTGCAGAAAGATCCACCCCTCAAACTCTGCCCAAGCAGTGCCTGTGGTGGTCTTGAACCTTCAGGATCTGAGTTGGGTGTCTTGAGCAGAGCTTGTGGACTTAGAGAGATATGAGTGACACTCAGAATCATTGAAGTGTGAGAACTGATAGGACTGTGCCAGCAGTTGCCTGAGTGCTCTGATTTAGAGGGGACCTACAACAAAAGAGGAAGCACTGTGAAGGTAATCATGGAAGGGCACTGGATCTCACCAAAGGTGAATGTTGGTAGTTACTGTCAAAAAAGGCTATCTTTGGAAATGTGACAACTGCCAACTACTACTGACTAGCATGTGATCATGGCTGATATGACTGGCCTTCCTCATATTCATTCCATATTAATATCTGTTACAGAGCCCCCCTGGATACAGTGAAGGCTTGTTGCTGATCTGACAGGATGGTGTTCAAGGTGTGGATGGAAAGAAGATCCCAGTGCTGGGCCAGGTTCAATTCTATCTACATTGATGTTGTGGAGGTCTACATTGAGCTTGAGTTTTTACAGGGCAATGATCATAAGAAGTGGGCCTAGAATCCCAGATTTTTCACAACATGGGTTCCATTGCACATGTGGATTGTGAGGCTTTGAAACATCACTTCCTGCTTGTCTTTCCAGGCACTGGTCCAGTGCAGGTGGTAATTCTCCCATATTTCTGGTGGTGGCCACCACCATTTCA
Source organism: Pulveroboletus cf. aberrans (assembly GCA_038094155.1). Lineage (NCBI taxonomy): Eukaryota > Fungi > Basidiomycota > Agaricomycetes > Boletales > Boletaceae > Pulveroboletus > Pulveroboletus cf. aberrans. The sequence goes on from JBBPTO010001865.1 coordinate 3,652, forward strand.
TCTCTGATGTCATTACTAACTTTCCCAGTACTATGTCTCTCTTGTATCCAGAAAAAGAGTTGCAAATAAACTGGTTAGTGACGTCTCAAAATCTGGTTCTGAATAAGGCAATGGCAGTGGAGGGCCCTCGAGTTGTGGCACAGAAGAGTGTTGAGGAGCTGAATTCTATGGTGATCCACCAGAGAATGCTGCTGTTGAATAGGTAAGCAGGAGTGTGTGAATGCTTCAGGATGTTGTGGACTTGAGCCAATCAATGGGAGAAGAAGTCTCTGGCTTCAAATGATGGGGGTAGGGGCAGCTCCCTGTAACTCTGAGCATAGTAGACTTGGGCATTGCACAGGTGGAGAGTGTCAAAATGGAATAAGAGGATTTGAGACTTGTGGATCATGACTTGGAAATGTGTGCCTATGGTGAGTAGGCAGGTGATTAGACCTGCAGTGGTGAGCAGTGGCGTCTGTTTGGTCCACAAGTGCATACAGAGCTCTTGAAGGGGTTGTACTTGAATAAACCCTACTTTGTGCAATTCATTGCTTCAAGTGGTGACTTCTGTTAGTCTGGTCAGTTCTAGGCCATCTAGGAATAGGTACAGCCATTCCCTTGCTGAGTCTCCTGTAGGGATGTCTGTCATGAGTGCTCCTTCTAGGGATAAGCTGCTTCCTTCATTTGCTGGGGATGCAGCAATTTCCTGGCTTAGTGTGCTCACTGTGAGTCCAGGTGACCCTAAGCAGTGAATGAGGAGGGAATGTTGCTCTCTTTTGGTGGGTATAAGCCTTTTGTGATGCTGTCCTTTTTGAGGGGTTGTGGAGTTTGACTCTATAGGGACAGAGGTCGAGTAGGGGTGCTGGGTTGGGCTTGAGGAGCATGCAGTGGAGCATGCAGTGGTGTGGTAGTGTGGCATGGGGACATTTGTCAAGTGAAACTTGAGCAAAGGAAAGAAGAGTGGTATCAAGGGACTCAGTTGCCATCAAAAAGGTGGATCCTCTTTCGAGCTTATATATGGGGGATGAGTTTATATACACATGTCTTAGATTTATTTGAGTTTTTAGAGGTGAGATCTGCACTTATAGTTGGGTCTCTGCTGCATTCCTCAGGTCTTTTTCTGAGAGCCAAGAGTCTTGCATGGGGGAGCAACTCTTTCAATGGATCGTGTATTGAATCCCTCATTTCATCTGATTATACCTGTGGTCTACTATGTGGTCCACCTCATATACCTCAGAAGGCATTGCATTTCATGTATCTGGAAGAGTTGATTGTGATCTGAATTCCTTTGGTGAAGTGACATAATGACACAGATGGTTAGTATTAAAGACAGGAGAGCCCAGGTAGTGGTTGTCCAAGTGGAGGCAATATGTTTGCAGCATAATACATTCTGTGACTTCAAAGGGGCCTATCCATTGTTGCACGAGCTTGGCACCTTTCCCTTTTGCTTCTGACCATTCCAACATGTGGGGGTTCAGAAGAATGAGATCTTCAGAGTTAAGGTGGAAGGGTTTGCATCCCTTGTTGTATGTGGCTGCTTGTTTTTCCTGTGTATGAGCAATTGCTTGCTGCATGAATTCCTAATGCAAATGAAGATTTAAAAGCATCAGCATCAAGTTGGTGGGTTTCTTCCTTGAGGTGCATCCTCAAGTAGTCTGGGACATGGTGGGGTTCATATCCATAGAGCAATCAGAAGGGAAAGTATCTGGTTGAAGAGTGGGTGGTCAAATTGTATGCAAATTTCATTAAGGGCAACCAATCTGCCCATAATGACCTGGACTGGGCAGTGTATGCAGGTAACATTGTTTCTAACATTCAATTAGTGATTTCAGTCTGCCCATCATGTTGTGGGTGGTGGGTGGATAACATGGCAAGATGGATATGCAGTGATTTGGATACACTTTTCCAGAATTCTGAGGTCCATCATGGGTCCTGATTGGAGATGATCGACACTGGCAGTCTGAAATGGCAGGCTACTATTCACACGAACATTTCCATGAAGTTACTAGCAGAAAGTCCAGTGGTGATGGGGACAAACTGTGCGTGCTTTGTTAGCCAGTCAACCACCACCTAGACAGCATTGAAAGGGCCTGACTTTGGCAGGTTCACTATGAAATTCATGGATATGGACTGATATGGAAACTGAGGGATCAGATTTGAGATTAGCATTCCATATCAGCTGAAGTTCCTAGGCTTCATCTTTTGAAAAACATCACAAGATTGGCAGAATTTTTTGATGTTGAGTCCCATGCAAGGCCAGTAGAAGTGGGTAGATAGATCATCAGGAATTTAACAAATGTCTTATATGAGCTTGTACAGCACTTATATCAACTTACAAAGCTAATTTGACTCATCACATGTGGCTGAGCATGCCATGCAGATTAAGGCCAACAAGATGGCGATTTCATCTTGTAGTTTTGTCTTGCATGTCTTATGAGTCTTAAAGTGCTTAACAGATCAACAAGAGTGTAGGATCGGCAATATGATAGAATTCTGAATACATCACATAGAAATTTAAGAAAAATGTCAATTGAGTTACTATATCACAATTTAAGAAGCAATTTCGAATATGTGATGGTCAGTGTAGTGGTTAATGTAGAAACCACAATATACATCTAATGCATTATGAAAATGAACATAGGGAAGCACTTGTTCACCCCCAAAATTGGGAAGTAAGTGTACACCATGGATGACACTATTGAGATGGATTACTGCTAAATTTTTCAACCCCTCAAGGAATGATGATGCAACCATCCACATTCCTGTCACATTATCATGCTCTTCCTCAACTCAATCAAACCAATGAATGAGAGCACAAGAAAAAGTTTGCCCATCAATGTGAACAAAAGAAAAGAAACATAGGGTGCACGCAATGTCCATGTCAAGCATCCCCTCCTGTGACTCATCTGTGCTTACATACACATGGTTGTAACATGCTGGACTTGATTGCCATGATGGAACCACATGAATAAGTTCATGCCACATGCTATCAATGCTGCTTGGATCACTTGGGGCCACAAATGTTGCAGCAGCAGAGTTAAAAACCTTGACCCATCCAGTAAAGGGGGGCAAGCAACAGGCATTGTGTCCCACCAGCATATTGTTGAGTTGTTTGGATAGGCTAGAGGCAATTAGCTTTGGGAGTGATAGCACACTGAACTCTATAGCAAGTGTGAGGGCATTCTTTGCCCAGTGGCAAGCTTGGGAAGTATCAAGTCAAGAGGCTTCCCAAAGTGGACAATGAAACTATGCTACATACCTGGTGTGTGGACCAGCTTCACATCCGAGTGTTCCAGGCCAGGACACTCATCCACAATGAGTTATCATCCTGTCAGTCCAAATTCCCACCGTCTTCCACATCTGCTCATGGTGTTTCTGTGGTAAATGATATCTGAAGTGAATGACATGAGGACTGGAAATGTTTGAGAGTACCCACCTGGATGAATGTAGGTGGGATGTGACACTGGCAGCATCTCTCAAGCTTCAAAGTCAGTACATGCTGCCACAAGATTGTGAAGTTGCTGGTTCATCTGAATTATCTGTCCAATTTCATGGTGCTTGTTTGAGCGCTGGTAGGGTTTCTTGACTCCTGCAATGTGTTTCAATTCAGTGATGGAAGAACATAGTTCATCTGGTGCCCCAAACAAACGGATAAGTTTCTTGTAGTGCATAAGGGAGTGTTGATGTGGGAGCAAGAAACCTGTGGAATGAGCACTGACATCCCTGAAAATTCAGTGATAGTGATGGAAATGATTCAAAGCATTCTTGAGCTCTGTAAGCATTGTAGGAAGCAGGAGTTCCCTACAGTGATATCCAGAGTTTTCCTGTGGTCTGATAGCCTCTATTCTGCGCTCCTATCAATCCTGAGACCACTTCACTGCCATTCATCCTAACCTGAGTCAAGCCAGTTGAAGTCCAAAGGTTAGTTTTGAACCTGATGTCCAGACCCAAGCTCCCACATACCAGACCCAGTGTTCCCATGCCTCGGAACCCATTCCCATACTCTGGGTTCAGTTGGATTTTTGCCTTTTTCATGTTTCCTTTACTGTACTTCATTCGGGTATGCCTGGATTAGACTTTTGTACCTAGGAATTAGTTCCTAAATAGTGTGCAATGTACCACCACCATTCCTAAGCCTTTAAATCCGGTTCCCTAAATGTTTCCCTACATTTCCCTTCAAGTTTTCCTCAAGTCCTGCAACCAAAATTGGTTTCCTAGCCCTACCAAATGGGGAGAAGCCAGACTCTTGTTTTCCAGTGTCCTGTGGATGATTAGTGAGCCTTTCCTACAGTTCACTTCTTTTTCCTTTGCTTTCTTTGCAATCCCCTTGGGTTGAGATACACACTCACACCCCTATTTCTTGCTTAGGACTTTATTCTGGAGTCCTTTTGCTGTTTTACAGCATATCTTCAGTGATAATGTTATGTCACATGATATAACAAATACAAAAATGTGGTGATTGCATGGATCATGTCATTTGGAATGTGGCCCTCGAGAGTTGGTAGGTAAACCTGATGGAGGTGAGATTCTGGTGTGGTTGCCATAACAAATGAGTGCTGAGACAAACCTTTATCAGAGCCTTTGAATTATCACCTGTCCACTGGTTGAAGCCATGACCTTGCAGGAATCTTCTCAAATCAGAGAATGGCAGTGCTGTAACAATTCTCAATCAAATGTCAGATAGAATCTACTATCAAAAGAAAACCTGTGTTATGCACACCATTGATTAATATCAGCCAACTGGGTCTTTGCCCCCATTTTCCCATATGTCAACTTGAGATACTTGCTGACCCATTCAACTAGGTGGTCCTTGAAAGCACCCTTTACCAACTGATGAAGGATATTGGATTCAAGGAGCTGGCAAATATCAGCATGAGGGAAGTCATCTATGAATGGCTATAAATAGTATTTGTCAGAAGCAAGCAAATGGTCAGATTGAAGTAATCATCACATATCACAATGTGTGCATTAACACCCCACTCATAGCACAAAATGTCAACAGAAATTTTATCCATGAGTGCTTGAGTGAGCTGAAATGTCTGAGGAGTTCTGGCCCTCTTGAGATTATTGGGAAAAGACATACATCTTGGCAAAATAAAAAATATATATGGAGGGTGAGTGGAAAAAGCCAACACAAACCTTTCACACCAATTCTGAATGATGCCATCAACCAGGACCTACTCTGAATAATCAGTGATATAAGGTCCCAACCGAAAGATAATGTGGTGATAGTGGTTGTCAGGGCATTTCAGAACTTCAGGTGTTGTCATTCCCAGCTTTAGCGACATCAGCATTTTTGATAATACTGTGTGGAAGAGCTGCTTTTTGAACTGGCGAAATGCACCATCATCAGAATATTTTTTTGCCACTATATGAATTGTGAACAGGTGTAATTAAGCATGAGAGACACAAACCTTTAGGAACTGCCAGAAAGGCCAGAAGTTCAACCCCTCAGTGATGTGCATGTTGGACATTGTTATGGATGTTGCCAATTGATAGATAGACTGGACAGTACTCAGCCTGGCCAGTTCCCACTGGGACAGTGATTTTGTCACTTCCAAGTATGATCAGAACAAAGGTTTCACCCTTCATGGATGCATCTTCTGAAAGGAAGAGATGGACTGAGAGGGGGGCATCATGCGCATTGCTGAGATTATTGAGCAAGAGGAGCTAGAGGAAAGGATACTCACCATTCCATCCAAGCCCAAGCCTTAGTTGATGGTGAAGGGGCCCAAGCTACCCCAGTGGGTGGCAGGGTCCCAGCCTGAGGGCACAATCAAGCCAGATGATAACATCAGGCAAGCCAGCCTGAGCTCATCAGAGAAAGAATATCCTTCTAGTCTGGGTGGGGATGATCCTGAGAATGATGGTCAAGACAGCAAGCTTGAGAATGAAGAACTTCAACAGAAAGTATCAAGAAGAAATAAATCCAGAAGACCAGCATCCAGGATGTCATCCAGGCTGCACACAGCCTTGATGAGGAAGAGATATCCACCACTGATAGCTGCCAAGACATTCCCAGTGGGCCCAAGGTGTCTGAGAAAGGAAATCAAACTGTATCAGTCATATTTTTTCCCATCATTTGATGCTTCTACTCACTGAACTCACTGAAACCATCCTCTATTATTGGAACTGTATCAACTATGACAGTCAGATGTCAGTGAAAAGCAAGATCACAGGGATTGACCATACAAAGGACTGGGCTGACAAACTTGCTTCATTGAAACTACTCAACCCTTCCCTTACTCAGTGATACAGCCCCTACCACCATGCAAGGAGCATCTCTGGCATCCACACCAGCATTGCACCACAACCAAAGGCTCTATGTGATATATCAGCCTCCTCTGCTCATACTTCTGTCTCAACCCCCCCTTGTGACAATGAGTCCTTGGAACTTCAAGATCAAATGGTGGACTATCTTAGTGGTGATGAAGTGGAATGGAAGACTATGTCAGACCCATCTGGCAAGGACACAACCCTCCAGACAGACATTATGGTACAATCTATTATTTGCCATATTGTTATTATATGTTCCATGCTACTAGGCCATTTTGGAGGCCATCAGTAGCTCCAAGCACAACAAGTGTGAATTCCCATCTTCATCCATCTGAGAGGCTCCTATAAACTCTCAAACACACAAGATTGGAGGTGAAGACACATGAGCTCCAAATTCTACTAACATAAGACAGAAAAAGGAGCAGTGAGATCAAGTTGCAGATTGAATAAAGATTCATTTTAATTTTACTAATGAAATTTTAAAATATATGGATGGAGAAGACAATCAGCCCTTAGCACCTCTGTAAAAATACTCCAGAAAGGTTACATCTTACATGTGCTTGGGCAGTGGCATCAACAACAAGTTCTGTCAAAATCTGTGCACTATGAAGAGGTAGAGATACCCTAACTCAGCTGTTGCACAGTGGTGGCAGAACAACTGAGAAAGACATTATGAAAGCGGACACATTAAGTAGTGATGGAGATTAGAGCACATGAACTCCGATGTAATGTCCTGAATAGGAAATATGAGGTCCGAAAGGAAAAAAGGATGTTACTGAGTATTGAGCCAACTTCAAATAACTCCGGAGTCAGGAGTTGTACTTGGTAGATGAATGCTTCAGAGTTGTGTGGAACAGGTCCAGAGTAAGTTGGAGGACCTCGGAGGAGTTATATATTTGACAAGTTTATCAATGAAGACCTTCCACAAGGCACCACCTCTTACAATGCTGGGTGGCACCTGTTCATCTGTACTCTTGCACACTTTGCTGGGGGATAGAGTGCCACATGGACCATCTCCAATGAAAAATTTATGCCAGCTTTACAAGTCATATGGGACACTGTGTATGGGGGGGGAGGGGGGGGAATTGAGCACACAGTTAATGTTAATGAGGCCATCTATTGCATCATAAGTTTTGCTGTTCATTGCATTTGGTTTGCATCTCATAGCATGGATATTAACAGGCCAAGCAAAGCCTGTGCCATTGCCATGGGGGCTTCACTTCAACTGCCATTGTGATTATCACAACATTTTTTGCCAATGACCCTAACTTTGAGGACCTGACCCAACAAATTGAGTTTGCAACTGGTATGCTCTACAAGAACCGATTTTTGTTCTCTCAAAACCAAGGTGATGATAAGACAGCGAGTCAAATTCCATTAGAGATTGTCATTGAGTCATTACTACATTAATTTATGACAGAAATGGGCTGTGCAGTGGAGATCTCCACTTGTCCTTCAAACATTTGCCCATCACTTCAATTACATCCAAGGTCAAGTGGAAGTTTCAGAAATTTAAAGTGCTGGGCCTTGCTCACCACTTGCTTTGGCATGTGCGGCAGTAAGTTCTCTTGCCATTCATACTGGTCGCACAGAATCTGATCTTTGAATGGCTTTGTTGAGTTTTCACCTTGATTTTAACCAACCATATTTAATTCAAAGAGACTGAGTCCAAAGTTGGGATAGTGTGGTCAGCCATTGCTGAGAAAAAAACCCCAAAGGTGTTTGGGGACAGTGCACATGGTGCTATCTTACCCTGATCAATGATCTGTCAGAGCAGAATTTTAAGCTTATTGTCAATGAGACATTAAAGTATGTGAAGAATGCTACATCAACACCTGTTACAGTGGAATTGGGAGATGACAGTGACTATGATGATTTATTTCCCTTCTGCTGATGGTAAATCATTTTTGCCATGTTGGTTGCATTACAAACTATAGTTTCTTCACAGTGGCGAATATTCTGTGGTCATGTACCCAATCCCCACCATGGTCATTAGGCTTGGTATTATGTCTTCATACATGTCATATCCCGTACAACCGAGTCAACTCCGACCTCCGGAGCAACTCCGCTACAACCTCCGGTGACATCTCACCAACTCCTAACCTCCGAAACTCTGGACTAATCATAGATATTCTTACGTACTTCCCTTGTTCTGTATTTAGTTTAGCTTCGCCCCTCTGATCCCTCCGATGCTGTGTAGCACAGCTCTGGCTTGTTCCTGGCCTGGAACACAGCTCCGGCACTCAGATATCTGACCTCCGTATTATACATCTACATAGCCTCCGATTTTCCTCCAACTATATATACTCTGATTCTGTATGTAGATACCTTAGCCTGAATATCACATTAGACCACTCCTCTCAACCTTCTCTGGTTCTCTCTGATGCGTCTCCGACCAAGAAGGCCGTGACAGTGCAAGGGCGTGACACACAAGTCCTGTGCCAAGCCTTCACCCCTCCAGACGCGATCCTCCGGACCTCTGGCCATCTCTGGCCATTCGATCCCCTTGACCTCCGATCTCCAACCGGAGTTTGAGCGGAGGAGATCTGGTCTTAACAATACATGACTTTGCATTTTGCATTTTTTTTTTTGCTGTATTTACGATTTTATTATGCTGTGACTGTTAATCCTAGACCTTTTTGTCAATGTGTTAAGCACTCTGAGACTCATAAGACAGGTGAGACAGGGCTCCTGAATGAACTTGTTGTCTTGGCAGTCTTAATCTGCTCAGCATGCTCAGCCATGTGTGACAAGTTGCATTAGCTTCATAATTCAATATAAGTGCCATATGAGCTCACATAAGACATTTGTTAAATTCCTAATGATAGCACCATAGTTTCTGAGGTCCCACATGAGTGGTTTCATAGGGGGACTCATGAGCATCTGCTAATTGTGGGTACCTTTTTGACCTTGGGACACATAATCTAGGAAGAAAGTTCACATTGTGGAAGTAGAGCAGTGTCAAAATATATAACTCCTCCAAGGTCCTCTGACTTACTCTGGACCTGTTCTGCTCAACTCCGAAGCTTTTGCCTACCAAGTACAACTCCTGACTCCGGGGTTATTTGGAGTTGACCCGATATTCAGTAATGTCCTCTTTCCCTTTCAGACCTCTCATTTCCTATTCCGGACATTACATCGGAGTTACATCGGAGTTCATGCACTCTGATCTCTGTCACTATTTAATGTGTCCGCTTTCGTAATCACTCCCTCAGTTGTTCCACTACCACTGTGCAACTGAGGTTAGTTCTTTTAGCTACATCTAGCTCTTCTTTTACTTATGTCTGTAGTCAGGGTATCTC